>JAECUM010030080.1:0-29627 GCA_016617855.1 Megalonaias nervosa
GGGATATGGGAAGATTTCACAACCTTTATTCATTGTTTAATCCAACCAACATACATACAGATGTACAATTGTAACAGCTGGTGTCATGCTTGTGGATGTCAGTGTTGTATTGCAAAGTCGATCCACCTGCAAGCCGGTACGAAGTGTAAATTTGTGTCATTTAGGATCAGATTCCAGTGTTTACACGTGGTTCTTTCGCAAGCCAAACAAAAATATCGAAAATATTTGTGTAAGTAGTTTGGCATTTTGACTTAATCCTACTTTAATTTGAATAAAGCATAATAACAGACCGTGTAAGTTTATCTTTATATATGGTTCTTCACATAACGTACCATAATCCTCCTGTCGCCTTGGCGAGCACGCGTGAACACACATTTTTGAGATATCTTTTTACGGACGTTAATAGTGGGATGGTATACCCCCATAATCGTGAACATACATTTTTGTTATATCTTTTTGCGGACTTTAATAGTGGGATGGTATAGCCCCATAATCGTGAACATACATTTTTGTTATATCTTTTTGCGGACTTTAATAGTGGGATGGTATAGCCCCATAATACCTCCTGCTGAGTTGTTTTACTGCCCAAAACAAATCACACTGGCACTGAATGAAAAAATCTACTTGATTTTGCAATGGCGGTAGGTATTCCGGTACAGGAGAATAGTGTCAGTGACTTCGCCTGGTGTAGATCATAATTCGTATCGTCCTTACCTGCTGCGTGTACCTGAAAGAATGAAAGAAAGAAAGGGACATCCTTAATATAGTATGACCTATTAGAGTTTTTTTCCCCCAAAATTATATTAGAGAAATAAATGGAGTCAGGCTAATTTTCAAGGAACAAAGAGGGTTAATCAATTATAATGCTTTTACATTTAATTTAATAATATTATCAGAAAACAAATCGATTGCGAGGTTAAAGGCTTAGTAATAAAGCTGTAACGTGTTTGTAGAATTTGTTCGTCCTTGACACGACACGTGGAATTGCATGGCCAAACTGTACTCTACACGGCATTGTTTGCTCATTTATTTTCACAACATCTGCGTGTGCAAACAGCTATATGGAATATGACTGTATACAAAATCTGTCTAACTATACACATATACCAAAGTCTTCCAGAAATAGTCTTCTTTGCTACCTTGACCTTGCTTTCTCGTCTTGAGGTAGAATGATGACATTGGAGAATGTTCATCAACTGCTAGCTTTGCAGAAGTCTTATAAACGATAACTAACGGCTTGAATTCTGCAAGATTTGTAAGCATTGTGATTGTAATCTGTTGAATTCAGTCGTTACTGTATCCAATTTCGAATGTTTTTGATTGTCCAACTTAACATGGCAGACTGTCTTCTGCAAGCTGACATTGTAGGCTCTAACAAACCGATCGGATTATTTACAGGTTTGTTTTGATCACAACCGAGGTATCAGCACGAGTAGGCCGTATCAACCCAGGTATCAGCACGAATAGGCTGTTATCAACCCAGGTAACAGCACGAATAGGGCGTATCAGCTCGTGGGTTCTTATTAAAGCTATGATAAAATACATATATGTGAAATTCGTAATATATATGTCTTTGGCAATACGATTCTACCAAGTCGGGTACATATTTGAACCGAGTTAAGCAAATGAATTCAATGACTACCCAAATCCTCTTTTACACTGGATTTGGATCTACTTGCGAAGTTTATCCAATCTTTTCCGTACGATCCAAAAGAACTATGAATGCGTGTATTCAGCGTGGGGTTGTCATCGCTTTACATGGTGCTTTGATATCTCTCTATATTGTTACCATGCATTTTGCAGACCTAATTTTTAAAACTTTCTTCAAAACGCCGCAAACGTAAGTGACATTATCGTCATTGCAGAAGCGTCACGCAATACGCAGTGGGCTGTATTTTGCGATACAAGGAGGTTCGAAATCACCAGTTATATCCCAGGACTACGATCAGGCCCGGCCCTAGGGCAAGGCGAACGAGGCAACCGCCTTGGGCCCCGCGCTTTCAGGGGCCACGCGACGCTGACGGAAATCAACTCCGCAATGCAATTTTTTTTTTGCTTTGGGCCCCGCGCTTATCGCTTGCTGCATTGGGCCCCGCACATCCTAGGGCCGGGCCTGACTACGATTTCTTTTATTCAGGTAAGCATCTAACTGAGACTCCTCGAATCTCAGCCTCTTTAATCACTGAAGCTCTTTGAAGTCCATGAAGCTCTTTGAAGTCCATATCAGCTAGATCAGACAATGTACCCTTTCAGATTTCTGAAGACAAAAATAGTTCACTAAATTAAAAATGATAAATACAAAACCATGACAGTATCAAAGCTCAGTTATTTCGATCAAGTAAAACTATCTAAATTTCAGTTAGGATTATAATTTTAGTTAAGGACGGTAGATGTGGAATTCTCAATAAATATCGGTCATTTTCGCAGGTTATTTTGTTTCTTTGTTTGCTTTGGATACAATGTCATGCTTTCATTAATTCCATCCTTATATCAAAGACAAGTTTGTGCAAAGGAGGATCTAATGCAAGTCATACCTAATAACTTGAAGAAAATTACCCATAATGACTATTTTTAAATAGACTTTTCAACGTTTGCCGTTGTCAGCTATAATGTTTACTCCTACACCCATCTCACCAACCAGCAGGTACCAGCCAGCAAAGTAACAAATCTAACCATATTTTGGTGAACAACACAGAAATGGATGACATGAACCAAGAAATAAAGTTCACAACAATCTCACCAAATGTACAATTACAATCACACCTCACCCCCGTACCACGCATCTACTAACCCAAATGTGTTATCATGAAGAACCTTTGCCCTGGGTAGCAGATGCTAACAGCAGCACACAGATTAACAGACCCACACTCCACCTAGCAGAAGAAAAAACTGCTGCACCTCCACAACATTTTCACTTACCACCAACACAAATTCAGAGAAGTCAGTATACAGCAAACCTACACCCGTCGCCAGTCCTCGCACCAGAAGAGTTTCTAGCTGTACGTACAAAGGAAACTCGATCAGGCTGCAGTCCAAGCATCATTAGAGAAACACCTCATCAACAACAATTCCAGTCATTACAAGAATTCGGCACGTTCTCAAATACATTTACGTAGCATACCCGATTCCTGTTCAACATCAAACAAGCCGATTAAAACAAATCACTTACAGAAAAAGTCATCGTGGGTCTTGGGCACTCTCAACTGCCAGAATGTGACGAGAATTTTGTGTTTTTATGGGATTAACGCCATCTTTCATGCCATGATAGGCTGTACATGGCGGCAAGTATATTTGGTGGAGGAAGAACCTGGAAGAAACCTCAAAAAAGAACCACAAACCAACGGGAAGCTTCTGGCAAGCTTTCTCACATAATAATACCAATTTTGGCCGAGCAGAGACTCTCAGCTTAGATAAGAAAATCCTAACACACCCTGAAAAAAAATATTACAATGATTGAGACCCCATTTTGAGCGTCTAGCAACCCTTGCAAAATATTATATGGCTGGAGACGCCATCTTGAGCGTCTAGCAACTCCATGGGATAAGGTGCATTGCGACGAGTCTTACGTAGAGTTAGTATTCAACGATCATCTCTTGCTTGTAAACGTGAGTCGTACCCAAAGAAACAGGAGTGTAGAAGTTATCAATTGTCAATGCTCCACAACACCTCGGCACAAGTGCAATACATAAAATATGATGACCAGTCCATCGCAAGTCTTCTGGAAAACGCTATTCAGAGATCAGGTATCCCAGAAGACATCCGCTCTAGTAACGCTCAGTGCTGAAAAAGCTTGTGACGTCGTATGACACGAAGATCTCTTGAGAAAGTTATGTCTCCAAGGTATCACAGGCACTCTCTGGCTACTCCTGACAGACTAACAGGCGCCATCATTTAGCAAAGTAAAACGGCTAGAGTAGCTCAGCAGCCATTTTCATCCTGGCCAGGGCATTAGGCAAGTCGCCAAAATATATCCCGCACACTGTAAGTTCTACAACAACGACCTCCTCCTCTGTCTGGGAGCATCGGTCGGGACTACTTTCATTGGATCATCCACATTAGCAGACGACATTGCAATCCTGACTAACGACCATCTTTAACAGTGCTGACCACTTCTCAGTTCCTTCCGAAAGCGCTATTATGATCTTCAGTGGTTCTAACGTAAAAGTAACCCAGTTCTGAACCCCTGAAAAATAACATTCAAGCAAACTGAAGCATGAACCAACCCACTTTGGTATCGCCAAGTGAGCCGATATGAACACATCATAGAGGATATAGTAAAGAAAAGTAAAATAACCTTTCATACCATAATGTGATCAGGCTTATATGTGAAGAATGGAGTAAATCAAATATGGTTTAATGTTCGCGCAGATCTCTATGGCGGACCTAGGAATGGTGAAAAGAAATCAGAGCAAACTATTCTACGTCAGAAATGTGCAGCAGATGCATTAGGCGCTATCCTATTGACGTCCATATCGAGATGAAAGCATTGACGCTAATTATCAACATCGTAAGGCAACCTGAATCATTTGTGTTTGAGATTGTTCGCAGGAAGTTTTCAGCACAAGACGAAAGTAGCAGAAGCTGGTTTACCTACATAAAGAGAACGTAAAGAAATAATTCCTCCATTGGGCCTTCGACTAACTGATAATACCACTAGCAAGCAAAATTACTCAAACTATCCATAAAATATCTTCATATCCGAGACAATCCATTGTTGCAGGGACCCCATGATCGGAGCTGAAGCATCCATCAAAACATGGCTTCAACACATTGGAAACAGACACGACTTTAACTAACACTTTAACCCAACCCTATTTTTTTCTACCTCTCTTGTACAGATCAAACAGAAAATAGACCGCACGTTCTTCTCCTATGTCCTTCCCAAAGTGCAAGCACGGCAAAAATCTTGATAAGATCCTAGACTTTGTTCAGCCCAGTAGGGAACGTGCCGCTAACATCCTTAGCAATGGCAATGACCTCGTATTACAATATGTGTTAGACTGCCGTGCTCCAGCCATGAAGGGCGTTTTTAACCAACGCAAAGACCAATAGTGTTAGGGTAAATGTCTCATTTAAGATCTTCATCGCTCGTAGACGAGACTTCTCACTCTGTTAATCTTGCCAATAATTTATTCTTCAGTATAATGTTCTTGTTGGACATTCACGAATTATTCTAGGTAATTATCTAGCTTTTCCATCTCCCATTCATATTTCATTATCATGACAGAAAAGACGTTCTCACTCTTTTCTTCTGTTGTATGTACAGACTGGTATTCTAATGAAAGAACTTAAACGCTCCAATTGATTGTATACTTTTGGGTATCCTCATGTATATTTTGTGTGTTTGCTAGTACACGACCTTGCCAATACCACATTAGGGTATATTGTTAAGAGCCTTTTGAAAGGACTAGCTACTACCAGCACGGGGCCCCGAGTGTCCGAGTGGTCTAAAGAGCTCACCGTTCCAAATCACTGCCATCTCACCTCTGTCTGCGTGGGTTCGAGTCTCAGGCTCGGCTAACGTTTGTACGTGCGAAAGCCTGCCAGTAGCTTCTCGTGGGTCGGTGGTTCTTCCCGGGGTTTTCCAGGGTTCTTCCTTTACCAGTTATACTGGCCGCCATGTATAGCCTATCTTGTGCTGAAAAATGGCGTTAAACCCTGCAACAACAACAACAACAACAACTACTACTACCAGCACGATTTATATTCATGTGCTCAGGGACACGACCCTCTGCATATGTATGGGCTATAGGAAGAGACGCATTTTAGTTCTGCACTGTCTTGTTCGTGGCTAGCAATGTGGTAACCAGCTTTGTAGATATTTTTAGATCCAATGTGTTCATATGGACTTCATCCTGGTTGAAAATAGTATAAAATCTGCGGAGAGACATAGTTCTGCACTACCATCAGGCTAGATACTATCTTATCCAGGCTGTTAGTCTGAGATGCCCCGATAATATACCCGATGAAACTTCAATCATTGTCATTAGTGCCGGATTACCCATTAAGCACACTAAGCACGTGCTTAGGGCACCAGCCCAACAGGGTCACCAGAAAAATTCAAATTAATTGTTGACGATAAAACTGAATGAGTTATATATGACCATTTCGATATGTTGTATGTACGAGTAATTTGGTTTAGAATTATGGCAACACAGGTATTTTCCCACCTTTGTTATCTTTTAATATTGTTTATTTTTTGTTTCTGAATTTCACATTTTGCGGAGGATGCACTATAATATTTGCAGTGGCATTTTCATTAGAGATCTAAGAGCATTTATGTTTGCCTGTGTATCTATCCTTCAAATGACGCTATTTATTTTACAGTAACAGTGTCTGTCTTACCTGTCACATTTGGAACTTATATCTCCCACCCCCCAGCGGAGCCCAGTGGGTTCAAAGTATAAAAGTAGGTTACAGGGACTTTAGTTTAACCTAATGCTTGAACACCTTTACAGGTAAAACTACACTACCTGAGACAAGCAGTTGTCACTGCATCCTACTGTAGTCTCTGAGACAATCGTTGCCATTTTTCTCCAGATAATTTGCGATTCAGAGGAAAAATGTTACTTGCATTTGATAGAAAACATAATTAAAGCCTAAACAGATAAAACAATGTTTATTGATTTCAGCCTCTTGGCCATTACGCAACGTAATAGATTCGACCGTTTCCGGAAAGATCGCTTGCACCAAACATTCCAGTTATTTCTTGAAAATGCAACTGTTTTCAGAAAATGCAACATAATCTATGATCCTTTTTGTACAAGTTGTATCCCGGCTAATGCGGCTGGCTAACTTAAGTCATATTAGCTTGGTGCCCTTCATACGTTATATTACCTTGGTGCCTAACATACTTAATGTTACCTTGGTGCCTAACATACGTTATATTACTTTGCTGTATTGACTAATGCACTGGATTTAATTTAAATTTAGAATAATACAGAAAATATACAAGGAACCTTATTATGCAAGCGATGCCTCTAATTAGAGACGTAACAAAATAGTCTGATGCCTTTACAAGCATAATAGTATCAGCATCTCACCAAAAGAAACTTAAAGATCTAGAATAATATCTATAAAGCAATTAAACTAGGTTATAGCGACATACTTATATTGCCTTATAGCGTTATTGATAAATAAAGCTTTAAAACTGGATCATATTGACTTACTTTCAGTCATAAAATGTGTTATAGATCAAGATCATCCGGACACTTAAATGTGTTATTCAAGGGACCCCGAGTGGCCGAGTGATCTAAAGCGCTCACCGTTACAGATCACTACCATCTCACCTCTGTCCGCGTGGGTTCGAGTCTCGGTTTCGGCCAATGTGGATATGTGAGAAAGCTTGCCAGTAGCTTCTCGTGGGTCGATGGTTCTTTCCGGGGTTTTCCAGGGTTCTTCCTCCACCATTTATATTGGCCGACATATATAGCCTATCTTGTGCTGAAAATGGCGTTAAACCCTACAACAACAATAATAACATGTTATTCAATATGATATCGTGTTTCAGGAAATGACTAACATCTAAAAATAACCACCAATGGATAGTTATTATTATACATGAATATCTCTCAATGGAGGTTTATTTTAGACTCCAATGTGATTCCTCCTGAGAGGCAAACATGGTAACCACAGTTTAGACTTGCTTGAACTAATTTAGCATGAACTTTCACAAAAATGCTAACTCAGCCATGAGAGATAAATAACAAAGACCAATCTTTGTTTTTAACAGAAGTAGTAATTTTCTAAATGATAACTTCATTTTCAAAATATTGTGCACATTATAGAAAGTAGTCTGTAGTTCCAACACTATACATATAATGTTTGGAGCGGCTCCATGTTTCAGAGTCTAAAATGTGAACAAAATGTGAGAAAAACTGGAAATCTCCATGAATCTAACCAATAATTTCCTTTTTCATTATATATTTTTTAAAAATCTCCATGAAATGAAGTCACAATGTCACTGAAAGCCGTTCTAGATATTGTTTGTGGTCATGTATATGTAACTTTACCTTTAATCTACATTCTCTTCTATTTCAAAGTCTTACATAAAATACATGCAGAAAAGTCAGTTTATAGATAAGGAAAACATCAAGAACTGGAGAGCAAAGTTTTGTTCATGGTGACCCAATTATATTATGCTAAGGAGACTTAAGATGCTCCAAATGGCTTCATCACCTTTCATATATATGGAAATTTAGACGCACGTACATAACATAGATAAATCAAGATACCACCTTTGAAATTTCACGAAACACTCCTTAACAAATCCCAATGGCAGTGCAGACATCAGAAAATTGTCTAGCTACGCCATTGCTAGCACAAGATATATAAAAGAAATATCTACAGATTGACTCTACCAGAGTAACGATGTATGGATACTTTGTGTCGACCTGATTACTGAAGTATGAATACTCTCAGTCGATCATATTACTTATGTCTGGAATCTTTGAGTCTACCAGAGTACCTAGGCTTGGATTATTTGAGCCTACCAGATTAATTATGCCTGGATACTTTGAGTGGACCGGATTACTTACGTCTGATTCTTTGAACCTACCAGAGTACTAATGTAATGATACTTTGAATCGACCAGAGTACTTATGTCTGGATACTTTGAGTCGACCAGAGTACTTATATCTGGATACTTTGAGTGGACCAGATTCCTTACTTCTGGATTCTTTGAGCCTACCAGAGTACTTATGTATGGATACTTTGAGTCAACCAGAGTACTTATGTCTGGATACTTTGAATCTACCAGAGTACTTATGTCCGTATACTCTGAGTAAACCATAGTACTAATGTCTGTATACTTTGAGTCTGACATAGTACTGATGGATAGCTACACTGAGTAAACCAGAGTACAAATGTTTCGGATCCTGCATACATAATATCTCCAACAGTTATCCAACCATGAAGCTATGCACATCTAGCTGCTCACCCAGTGGCGTCACTAGGGGGGTGCGGGGAGGGGGGGGAGTGCGGACTGTACCGGGTGACACTATCAGAGGGGATGACACCAAAATGACTTTCTATAAAATTGTTGTATTTTTGTGCAGGAAGGAGGTCTATGGGAGTGACACCATGAGTTACCGCATATGACTGTCTATACAATTTTTGAATTGTTATGCAGGAAGGGGGTCCATGGGGGTGACACCATGAGTTACCGCACTGGGTGACACCTGACAGCTGTTAGTACCATTTTTAAAAGTCTTTCATATGACTTGGCTGGTGTTCGAACCTCGACCTCCCGCATCTGAAGTGGACGCTCTACCACTAGACACTCTACCGGAGCGGTCCTATTGGAAGAGAGAGAGAGAGAGAGAGAGAGAGAGAGAGAGAGAGAGAGAGAGTGTTTGTGTGTGTGTATGTTAGATGGAAGCTAAGGCAATCATTCACCACGTCTTATAATCCCAACTGAATAATAATTCCAATGGGAATATAATTGGCTCTAATAGAAGTTTCATGATTGTCTTTTAAACTTGGTCAAAAATAATTTTGTGAATTTAATTCGTTCACGTAATGAAGAAATTCCAAAAATACAACAAGGATTTATGTATGATAAACTTGTATGTGAGAGAGAGAGAAAGTGAGAGAGATACATATTGTTGTGACTTTAACGTAATAACGAGTTTTCATAAAGTTGCATTTCGTGATCAAAATCTAACCCTTTCTAAGTTACTTTTTCTTTCTATAATATATATATATATATATATATATATATATATATATATATATATATATATATATATATATATATATATATATATATATATATATATATCAATGTATTGAGTGCTGAAGTAATTATAACAACTATGGCACTAAAGAACATCATAACTCACAGATTTGACAAGATTGATCACGAGAAAAATGTTTCTTCAACACACCTTAGTCCCATCAGCATTCTTACGTCACTAATCCGCAATTTATGGAGCCTTTTAAGTGTCTATCTTCTATTTTAAGTTTATGGCATAATATTTTGTCCCAAAATTGGACAGACCGCTCGTAAAAAACAAGTACCATTCAACCGGATGCATCCCAGATCGATTATTATTTGTGTGCCTCAAGCGCAGAAGTACTGTTAAGGTCAAGGTTTGGTCATAAGCTGAAGTCACACATTTACAATCGCTTTTGTGAAACGCACCTAAAGATAGGCTTACGTCAGCCGTATGGTCCAATGGTGATCGTAGAATTTAACGATTTTTTGTGAAATGATGCTTACTAACGTAGCTTACTGCTTCTTTCATTATTACTCACTGTTCGTGGCATTCAGTGCCTACCCCAATCGTCAACAACCCACCCATCCCAACGAACTCTCTCATATGCTGTAACACAATCTACGGACTATTATATACAGGTACGCGTCAGTACTCTAATGGTATACAAGTAAAAGTAAGATACAAGGTGAATAATGTATAGCATTGATAGAACGATGTTGTAAAATGTTAATAAAGAGGTAAACAGATCATGGCAGCGTTTCATATTCTAAAATTTTGTAGAGGTTCAATTTGCAAACATCTTGCTTGTAAAGATTCAGGTCAAGAAGTATAACAATTTCCGTTCAACGTATGTTTCACTACAGAACGGTGAATGGAGGCAAAGACGAAATGTAGTAGTTACCAACAGTGTGAATTTGGCGAAGAGGGAGCGCATGAGTCTGGTTTGTTTGGTGGGCTGCTGGAGATATGACGGTAAGTATTGGAACTAAACGATGGTAACTTTTGTAAAAGATAATAAGTCTTATATCAACCTGCCTATTTTCCAAAGACTTCCAGCCGAGATCTGCTGTCACTTTTTTACACTGTCATAGGATGAGTATTTTCCTAATCCACCCTGCAGCTCTTTATTGAACCAACTCATTTTTAAATGAAAAAAGGAGGTTATTTTGCGTAGCTCCAGATAGAACAAGCTTACTCAGATGCCATAACAATGTCGTATATATTATTTACCCAACCCCTGTGTGCTTGATTTTAACGGTGTGCCTGAGGAAACTCAAACTATCATTTGCACGCGAAGATACTCTGTCCTTATGATCATTCAAAGCGAGATCTGTGCTAATATGTACACCAAGGTATATGGCGATATCAATGGCTGCTTTGGATCTAGAAATGTGTAATATTTGGCACTTACCCGGGTTAATTCATTTCTCATGCCCTTCTAGATCTGTTTGGAATTCTGCATGTTCCTCTACGTTACTGTCAGGTGTATTGCTGTGTCACCTGCATAACGTTTGACCTTGGAATGTATAATTTAAGGAGGGTCATTTCTGCATAGTAGGAAGAGAATATGGCATAAGGCAGAGCCTTGTGAAATCCCAAGATGTTGCCGTTACCTCATGAGATGAGACCCTTTAAAAAAACACTTCGAGTGCGACCACTAAGAAAGGATCTGATCCAGCTTGGAGTATTGCCTTGTAGATCATGTTGACGGAGTTTTATCAGGAGTTTATGATGGTTTACAATAGCAAACGCCTTGCTGAAATCAAGAGGGATACAGTCTGTTTGCTGTCCTTTGACAGCTTTCTGGTAGGTCTTCACTGATAGTATTAACTTCTCTTGAAGGTCATATAGTGTATTTTGGGAGCTAAAGTGTCTGATTAGGCTGAGGCAATCATATGTTCCACTATTCTGCATAAAACGTTGTGTAACGTTTATGTCCATTCTTGAACAAGCAGTTACCGATAGCATCAATCCAGTGCGTTGCTATTTTTCCTGCTTTGATAGAAATCTAGAAACGTGGCTCAGTGACTGAGGCTATCTTGCACCGAAGCTGCTTCAGTACGATAGGTTTCAAGGCGTCTGGGCTAGCCGCTATGTCCTGTTTGAGATTCTCCAAAAGCTCAAGTATGCCACTGAAGTCAATAATAATACATGGCACAGAAGAGCACTAGCATTGATATCTGTGTGGAACGTTTTGTTGCTTAAGTTTGTCCTGTGAAGGTCTTTCATTTAATGGACCTGTCAGAGCTGTGTTGGTATTAAAGGATAGGTTAGTGTACAGACTGAATGATACTGGCTATTTAATGCAGGCATGTGCAACTTCTTCCAAGCGTGGGTCAGATAAGCGATTTTTTCAAAAGCCATACCCAATGATGTAAATAGACGGCTAACACCAAGTCGCTGGCCGTAGTTTGTACATGCATGGTTTATTGCATATTCTATCACGGTAGAATGAGTAAAATGGGTTGTTGTTCTATGTGTGAGTGGATCTATGTCTTGTAAGCCTTGCTGTGCAATCTGAATTCATGAAAAAACTTTTTCTTACTGTCAAAATGTGAGTTTCTTATGGGCCTTTCAATGTTCTGGCTCGGAGAGGTAACACCAAATATGTCTTCAACGCAGTTATTATACACCTGCTTGATTTTTAGGAGTACACGATGATTTCATTTGTGAAAACTTGACTTTCTTTAGTATTGTCAAAAGGCTATCTCTTTTTCTGATCAGTACTTTGCTTTTTAGTCTATCCTAGGTAAGTTTGTCTTTGAGCAGGCTTTTTTGATGGCACGAATTTCGAAATATATTGATTTAGTTCAGGTTTGATTTCATATACTGCGTAAAAAAAACCTTGATATTTGTTTCTAAATCTATTGTCTTGAACTCCCTCCATATGTAATCTTTTTAATGTTTCCAAATCCACTTTCCTATATATGTGTATAGTTCCCGTTATCTGTTTACATACATTGGGCTTTCTATCAACAGCAGAGTTAAAATTATGTCATGATCACGGATGCCATGCTCTGTCTTGGCTCTTCTCTGGTTTGAGATCAAGAAGAGATCAAGAGTGACCTCATGCCTTGTAGGCTCGGTGACCATCTCAATTAAATTGTGGCCATCTATGAGGTTACCAAAGTCATCAAAAAGGAATGGATAATGGGAACCACTTTAATGCTAGACACGTGATCTCCACTCCAACTAAATTTAGGGTAATTAAAATGGCATAGAAGGAGGAGAAGAGATAGTTACAGTCCTAACAACAATCTGCAACAAGATATGGCAGACAGGAGAATGGCCCACCACATGTACTCAATCCTTGGTCATCGTGCTCCCCAGGAAAGGAAACCTACAGCTATGCCAACACTACAGAACCATCAGCACCCGAGCAAAGTCATACTGAAGATAATTCTCAACAGACTAAAGCATCAAGCAGAGAAAATTATTGCCGAAGAGCAGGCAGACTTCCGAGCAGGAAGGAGCACCATTGAACAAATCTTCAATCTCAGACTCCTTTGCAAGAAATACCTTCAGCATCAGCAGAATCTATATCATGTCTTTATAGATTTCAAAAAGGCTTTTGATAGGGTATGGCATGCAGCCTTATGGGCAGCTGTGAGGAAGTACAACATCAGCTCAAACCTGGTGCACGTAGTTGAGCACCTCTATGACAAAGCCACCAGTGCTGTCCTCATCAATGGCAGCAGCGGAGATAGGTTTCGACCAACAGTTGGAGTCAGACAGGGATGTATACTGTCACCAACACTCTTCAACATTTTCCTGGAAAGGATCATGGACGATGCCTTGCATGACCACAAGTGCACTGTCAACATCGGAGGAAGAACAATCACCAACCTTCGCTTCGCAGATGATATTGATGGCTTAGCAGGAGATGAAAAAGAACTGGCTGACTTGGTTGAGCACCTCGATGCAACCTCCACAGCATACGGTTGGAGATTAGTGCCGATAAAACCAAACTATGACAAACAACACCAATGGCATCAGTGCAGAAATAAAGGTCAGTGGACAGAAGCTGGAAAGAGTCACAAGCTTCAAGTACTTGGGATCAATTATCACAGATGAGGGCTCCAAACCAAAACTAATTTGCAGGATTGCCCAGACAACAGCAGCAATAACAAAGTTGAGACCAATATGGAAAGATACCAACACTGCTTTTGGTTCCAAAATAAGGCTGATGCGCTCGATTGTCATATTCATCTTTCTGTATGCTTGTGAAACATGGACGCTCACATCAGATCTACAAAGAAGGATTCAAACCTTCGAAACGAGATGCTACCGCAAGATCTTGGGCATCTCATATTTTGACCATGTAACCAACGAAGAAGTCCACAACAGGATCCAATGAGCCATCAGATCCTATGAAGACCTCTTGACCACTGTAAAAAAAGCGCAAACTGAAGTGGTATGGTCATGTCTCAAGATCATCTGGACTGGCAAAAACAATCTTGCAAGGCACAGTGAGAGGGTACAGAAGAAGAGGCATTCAGAAAAAGAGGTGGGAAGACAACATTAAGGAGTGGACAGGCATGGGATTTGGAGATTCCCAAAGGGCAGTAGAGAACAGGGAAAGATGGAGAGAATTGGTTGTTAAGTCAACTGTGGTGCCCCAACGACTTCTTGGGTTAAGGGATTGATGATGATGATGATGATGATGATGATGATGATGATGATGATGATGAAAATGGCACATGATCTAAGTGTTACATTTAATCTGACTCACCATTTGACGTGAGCTTTAAGTTCTTCTGCACTTCGCCTTCCTTCGGACGATAACATTTTACAATGCAGAGGGATTTAGTTTTAATCATATTCCAAACAGTTTAAGTCAGTTTGAAATTGTTTTGGTTCTGATGAGGTGATGGAGCTTTTTGCAAGAATAAATGTGCCATCGCCACCTGAATAGGAAGCTAGTTTCTTTCTATAAATGCGGTGAATCCTATGGACTTCGGAAAGCGTATATTGTCAAAGAGTTGCGGAGTAAGCCGAGATTTTGTACATACCAGACTGTCTGGGCCATATTGGTCTATAGAACAGCATCGAGGCCTGCTTTATTTACTACACATTCACAGTTTACGCTAATTACCTTAACATTGGAAATTTGTATTTGTGGGTGTTTCACTAGGGAATTTTGTGAAAGAATAAGAGCAATTGCAGGTGATTCTGAGCTTAAGATATTTTGTGAACTGTTTTTACTGATGATTGGGGTTTGCGGAATTCGTGTAATTTGTGGAGCCATTGCTCAAGCAAATCCACGAAAATGATACATCCCGGACCTCAAGGTGACCGTGTGTGTTCTGGCTAATACACTGAAAGTGCATGTGGTAACGATGACCGCAGCTGTCACAGTTTATGGGAAGATTAGAATCATTCACTTCTGAACTACAAGTTCAGAATGGGTAATCTGGAATAGAATTCATTTCCACGTCTGCATACAGGGTTATGAAAAGAAAATTTCTTAAGACATATAAGTTATTGTGGATGTGTTTACAGGTTCGTGCCGTTTGGTGATTTTGACCAAGCTGGCAATGCAAAACGACCTACTCATTTCAAATCCATTAGGATTAAGGTATGGTTTTGGAAGGTGCGGTCTCTCAATTGTTGTAAAGGAGTGTTCAAAAGCTTGGAAAGGTACGAAATCAAGACCATGACTGGGGTGGGGGTAGAATACATGTTGGCATGACTATGATACATGTTTGACAGGATTTGTAATGTCCTTTTTCACTGAAATGGTCATGGTCATAGAAAAATAATGCTCAAGTCCGACTAAACGATGACTGAATTTGATGTTCGAAACCAACAACTAACTACTACACAGAGAAAATATAATCATCGGATTTATTGTTGTCTTTTGTTGCTTTGGTGTTAACACCATTTTTCAGCGTTTGATAGGCTATGTATGGCGGTCACTATCACCGGTGGAGGAAGAACCCGGGAAAACACCTGTAAAAACCACCTTTCAGCGTGAAGCTACTGGCAAGCTTACTCACATACCCACGAATGGCGAGCCCGAGAGTCGAACCCACGCGGACAGAGGTGAGATAGCAATGAGCGATTAGGGCGAGCGCTTTAGACCACTCGGTCACCCGGGGCCAGTCTGATTTGTAAAGTACTGTTTTCTCGAGCTCAGAAATCAGCATTTAGTTACACAAAGAATACGCGATCATTTTTTAAAGCTCAAATGTCCGTTTGATAATTGATTACAAATAGATCAATTAAATCGACTCTGTGGAAGTCCATGCTAATTTTCTCAAAATATCCTTTTACAACGCCCTTCAGTGACATATTAAAATATAAATATGCATATATGATTCATTGCATTGTTCCTGACAAAATGTCGCGTCTACTACGATTAGCAGTAGGACAAAGTTGCCGACGTTTCATTCGACGTTTAATAGTGTACCATGTTCAACCATGTTTTACGCTTTGTATTTTATTCATCCCTCGTACCGTTGAGCTTTCGAAGCCTTCAACCGTCTCAATACTAACCCTTTCGCTTGATGATTATTTATTTTACGTACATTTCCTTAATTGCCTAAAGGTGTTCCTATTATTGTATTATATTATTAATTATGAGGGACAGACTATTTTTCACAGTTAGAATAATCATTCGCCAGGAAAATTTTTCGTTTTCATTTGTTCGTTTTTATGAAAACAAAACAAATCAAACAAATCTCATAATTTCCACCATCTCCTATGATTCCGTATTTCCAGGAACCACACCTGGAGAAAACAGCTGTTTTAACAAAACTCGACGTATGTTTACTATTTAAAAATTCAGTTTTTGCAAGATTTTTTTAAAGTACATTTGAACTTTCAAAATTTAACCAGAGTTGGAATTCGTTGAACATTAACTTACTATGTAATCAAATTTATGAAACATATTTAACCTTTTTTATCAAACAAAATTGCACGTGTTAGGTTATATCTTATTTGGTTGATGCACCCAGGTGTCGTTTCAGGTATATGTCAAGTTAACAGATTTTCTTTGATTTCTAGATTTGATCAAAATAAGAATACGTGCAGCAATGCGGATTGATTGTAAACAAGGATAACACTCAAAGCGTCGCTATCACCACCTATCACGGAACATCCTGTGTTCAAAAATACACGCTGATGATCCGATAAAATTTGATTAAATACTTCAAGATGATCTTTGACAAAATAAGCATGTAAACAAAGTAACAACTCTCGATATAGAGATCCCTATTTCAAGTGGCCCTTTGCGGGTGATAGTCTAAATTGAAACACCGCTGAGAAAATTGTATACTGTTTGATCTTAGGCAAAAGCTTTCTTTTTTCAGAACTATCATATATGCCTAACGTTTAACAAAATACAAAAAAATATTTATAAAAAAAAAAAAGAATCAATGAATGATGAAGATCTGGCTATATCCTTTGTTGTATCGACTTACAGAAAAACAGTTAATGTGTGGAGTATAGTTTGTTTTTTGCATGTATGAGAATGTGTTACTGTAAGAAATTTAAAGTGAGTGAGTAATAAAAACCACACCAATCAAATTTGGTGCAATTTTTACTAATAAATATCGAATCGTTTCTTTTCTTTCTAGCTTTATTAATTTTGCCTAATTACAGTATTTCAGCAAAACATAATTTGCGACTTTGCAATGATTTAATACATTTTATTTCAAAGATACGTTCTTCAAAAAGCATTCATCAGTAATTCGAGCTACTATATATTTTTAGATCCACGATTACTTTGACTGAGATATTTCAAGGACTTAAACATACTTGGATATTTATAGTTCTTCATTTCTTCTATAAAACATTATGGCATGACAAGATCGGGGAGGTCTGAATTTCCTGTGTGCAAAGACTGGTTTATGGACTTTCGTTTCCTGTCGCCCTCACACCTGCCTAATACGAATGCCCAGTCTAAACAATTGAGGGACCAACGTGGGGGATGCCAACTAAGATCATCTCTTAAAGGGGATTGAGCTTATCAGTGAAGACAATATTAGCATCCCCGGCTGGCTTCCATCCTTTACCCCCCACGCATAGTCCAAGAAGAGCATTTTATCGCTGGATAGCGCCATCCTATTGTCATTTACTATTGTGTAACACAAAAGACAGATTAAAGAACGATAAGTTTTTGATCCCTTTGGTTTCTGAGAACCAGGTCGACAAAAAAGCAATATCAGTTTATATATCCAGATTTTCCATATTTGCAGCATAAAGGCTACAAATATGCACTCGGATTCAAAGAAGATGGGATGAAATATAGTATACCAAACTGCTACCATGAAGTTACTAAATAACAATTGAACATGAATCCTTTTGATTAAAGGAAAGCGGGTCACTGAGGACCCGACAAAAGAAAACATCTGGCATGGAAATGGCTGATATAACCACAGGTGTAATATCCCATCTTCGAAATCTCTTTTATTAAGTATTACACCGTGTTTGTCAGGAGTTATCTATATTTTGATATCCTAATATAATAAACATGGGAATTCGACGGATAGATTACTATCCAACATCCTTATTGGGTTATTGGAATTCGGATACTCTAATCTTACACAGAATCTAAATAAAAGAAGAGTGTATCGGGTCTTTAAAGACACTCAAAGACATTTGTAACTACTACATAGTGTCAAAATAAACCATGTGTATGTCATGAATACATGAGTTAAACATTGAAAAGAAGACACTATATACAATCATTTTGAGAATCATTCGTTTTTCCAAAATGAATAGCACTGACCATATCTGAATGTTGATTAAGTGCAAAAAGACGAGAGAGAGAGAGAGAGAGAGAGAGAGAGAGAGTACTAAGAAACAGGACAAAAAGGATATTTGAAATGACAAATACATTTTCTCTCTTATTATTAGTAGTATCATTATTATTATTATTATTATTATTATTATTATTATTATTATTATTATTAAAACAAAATAATTATAGCAAAGAACGTGACTTCGATATAATTACAGTTACCGCATGAAATTCCCAAAATAGAGGGCTTAATTTGTTTAACAAAGTATTCCTCTGTTATATTCAGCATCCGAGGTCACGGGTTCGAACCCCTGCCGAGTCATATCAAAGACTTATAAAAATGGTGCTAGCAGCTACCTCGCTTGGCGCTCAGCATTAAGAGTAATTGTTAAGTAATACGAATCAGAATAATGTGACTAGGCGGGACATGATGCTACATGTCTGAGAAATGATGCCCAAGTAGTAGAGAAAGCCATAAACCTCAACGCTACAGACATCGTAGAGATATGACTAAAATTGTTAAAGCTATGTTATAAATCCAAGAAAACACACAAAAAACACAAACACATGGAGCACTCTGCATACACATGCGAACAATATAATATTAACGCTGCTTTCTGTTCAGTTAAAAATCAGCAGATAAATGATTGAGCTCCTTCTGGAATTGTACTTCACCAAAAGAAAAGGATAATCGAAAGGCAGGTTTTAATTAAACGGAAGAATTTTTGTTTTACATTTGATTATAAATATCACGAGACTAATTCAAGCATTTTATAGTCTGTACTCATGTTGTCTGGTCATGTTGTACTATTACACGATACCCATGTATGTTACCAGAGGTTTGTATTTAAAATATCTCTTTAATTTTTGAATAAATGAAAGTGACATATTAATTATTATATTCATTGTTCCTATATACTTCTCCAAGATATCTAATTAGCATAGCAGGAAGTAGTATTTCTCTCAATCCTAAAATATCCCTTAAACATTTAAAGCGAGCAACATTAATGTTTCCTTGATAGAAAAACATGTAGTCGTCTAGTGAAATTACAAATAGCTTTTTTCACACGACAATGCATCCGATTCATTTCTAATGTTTAACGGGACTGTACATTTTTCACGACCAATTTATTGTTGACCGTACTTTGAGAAATGACAGGAAAAAATGTCAACCAACATAAACTCCATCTCAACTAAAGGTAAAAAATCTTAACTTTAGTTTGTTTTCTTGGGCTTTTGAATTTATGATGCTTTACAATGCGGTATTGTCCAATAAATCATAACTGTACGGTAAATATTACACAAGTATATTAGACAGCTGTCCAAGACATTAGTATAACTGTACTCTAAATTTTACATAAATAAATTAGACAGTTGTTCAAGAAATCAGTATAAATGTACTCTAAATATTACACAATTATTTTAGACAGCTGTCCAAGAAATTGGTATTCAGTGTACTCTAAATAGTACACAATTATATTAGCCTGAATGAATGCATTTTTAGGAACATTTCAAAGAATAGTTTTATTACTGTAAATTCAAAAGTAATACATAACCCTATTGTGCATGGAACCATGAAAGTTCCAAGTCCGTATGGAGCACTTGCTGTATATATAGTATGGGGCACTTGCTATAGATATAGTATAGAGCACTTGCTATAGATATGGTATAGAGCACTTGCTATAGATATGGTATAGAGCACTTGCTATAGATATGGTAAAGAACACTTGCTATAGATATGGTATGGAACACTTGCTATAGATATGGTATGGAGCACTTGCTATAGATATGGTATAGAACACTTGCTATAGATATGGTATGGAGCACTTGCTATAGATATGGTATAGAGCACTTGCTATAGATATGGTATGGAGCACTTGCTATAGATATGGCATAGAACACTTGCTGTAGATATGGTATGGAGCACTTGCTATAGATATGTTATGGAGCACTTGCTATAGATATGGTATGGAGCACTTGCTATAGATATGGTATAGAGCACTTGCTATAGATATGGTATAGACCACTTGCTATAGATATGGTATAGAGCACTTGCTATAGATATGGTATAGAGCACTTGCTATAGATACGGTATGGAGTACTTGCTATAGATATGGTATCCCATTCCCTCATAATTAAAAATAGGTCAGGAACTCTTTATCGGAGTCAATATTAATGACCTTCTAATAAGTCAGGAACTCTTTATCGGAATCAGTATTAATTACCTTCCAAAAAGTTAGGAGTCAGTATTAATAATTTTCCTATAAGTGAGGGACTCTTTATCAGAGTCAGTATTAATTACCTTAAAATAAGTCAGGAACTCTTTATCGGAGTCAGTATTAATTACCTTCCAATAAGTCAGGAATTCTTTATCGGAGTCAGTATTAATTTTTTTCCAATAAGTCAGGAACTTTTTATCAGAGTCAGTATTAATTACCTTCCATTAAGTCAGGAACTCTTTATCGGAGTCAGCATTAATTATCTTCCAATAAGTCAGGAACTCTTTATCGGAGTCAGTATTAATTACCTTCCAATAAGTCAGGAACTCTTTATCGGAGTCAGCATTAATTACCTTCCAATAAGTTAGGAGTCAGTATTAATAATCTTTTAGTAAGTCAGGAACTCTTATTCGGAGTCAACAACGACCTTCGGATAAGTCAGGAACTCTTTATCGGAGTCAACATTAACCACTTTCCAATAAGCTTTTTCGACAAGAATTTTGTTTAAAAAATTTTTGGCCTAGATACACGTATGAAATTCAAATATCTCCTTTTGAGATCTTCGTTTCTTTCTTCTTCTCTTTCTGGCTGTCTTTCTGTCTGTATGTACGTAAGCATTGTGCCACAGAGGCTAAGTTTTCATTTCTTTGTTTTTGATGTTTTTCGTGCAAGTTATTCTCACACACATATACATGTTTTAATACACTTGAGCTTGACATATCAGTAGATCTCAAATACTATTGACCTCCATCGAATTTGTGATGATGCAAAATACTACGATTATTTTGCGTGACTTTTTTTCAGATACCTTTGTCTCTTTGAACTCCTAAACACCTTAAGGTGATATTTCTTGTTTTAAAAAAATCGAATAATCTAACTTTTCCCCCGTATATGTATGTAGCGTTATTCTTGAAGGCAGTCAACATTGTATACATATAAAGACGATGGCTGAATGATCCATACTCTCTCTCTCTCTCTCTCTCTCTCTCTCTCGCTTGCTGGTAGGCAATTATCTTAAATTACATAATTTTTTGCGAGCTTTTAAATATAGTATCCATTATACGTTTATCCCTACGATTTGGCACAAGTTCGCTTCTGGGTTTAACTTTTAAAGGATTTTAAGCTGTAATAATAATAAAGTCACATTAACTGAGAACATTTCTAATTACTAAAATGTAGACAATTTATTCAGAAAAGTAAAACCAAAGCAAAAGTGAGAAGATACATGCTACTTCTGTAAATTATTTTAGAAGGTTAGAATGCGATAAATACTCACTGAAACGAATTCTTCTTTGCAGGCAATTATAAAAGTGGTCTGTTTATGTTCATAGAGCTTTCAAACTAACTAAAGAATTTAGAAGATTGTCTACACTGGAATTATTGGGTGCAAAATGGCACCACCTTATGATCCTGAAAACATAATTTCACTGATGTTTCTTTTGCGTCTAAAATATGATTCTAAGGTGAATTTCAATTAAATTTTGAATCCATTTTAATAAGTAGCGACCTTTTGCATTTCTACTCATTCAATGCAAGAAGGAACTTCTTTCCATGGGGAACAATGACAAGTCAAATATTATCATTGCCAGAAATATATGACTACAAGATTCAATGATTTGTGACGTAATATAAATATGATATAACTGCATAATTTTAATATTATATCATCGACATGTCAGGAAATTTGGAATCTGCATTCCATTTGACATGATAAAGCAAGGATACTGTGCAAAATGTCAAAACAGATCCTCTAGTCCAGCAGTCAGTCACCTTTCAGTTTACAAACAACAACAGAAAAAGAACAAGAAAAATTACACCGCCATATTAGTCTCTGATTTTACGACGCATTTGATCCTTTCAGAAAGTACTGCTTCGTGTTAAACCGTCTGAAAAGTGCAGACACCTGATTTAAATTAATTTTAGATTTTATTGAAAGGCGGACACGCTTTGGACAGCAAACAATTTGAGCTTTGCGATGCATTATACAAAGACGTATCATGGGATCTGTCATTTCATCATCATCTCTGTCATTTCATTTTGATCTCTCATTTAATTTTGATCTGCCATTTCATTATCATCGTCTAATTAGCGATGAATTAATACCTATGAAATTCAGATAGATTGCTACAATTAACTTTTTCTCATCGTCATCGTTACAGCGCCATCACTTTGTTTTCCATCCATTCTGTCTGACCACATTTCGAGTTGAGCACCGCTCTTCGTCATGATCTTGTCTCTCCAGTATAAATTCCGCAGAGCTCTTTCCCATATGTTTCCTTAACGATTAGGTGAAAAGTAGGACTATTGAACAACAAAATTACAGAATCATCTCACTAATTTACATTTTTTAAATAACTTAATATCGACTTAATGATTGTGTACACCCTACCTAGAAGTTGGTTATTTTTTAAATAGATTATTGAGCGATACTGGCTTTTAAATTTTGAAACAGTTAGTCTCAAGCCTCCAGAGCTACGACAAGAAAACCTACAATCAAAACAGTTTCAGCCCCGTCTATCATTTTAGGTCTGTGCTTTGTCCCATACAGTTTTGTGTGCTGTCATATTAACATGCAATCTGATTAAAATCAGATCTCCGCTGTCCTACATGAAGATCTGACGACGACCTCTTAAGGATTATGTTCTGGTGACCTTTGAATTAGCCAATGGAAATGCAGCTTTCAAAAATCTGGAAGTTCGGTACACATTCATTCTCTTCCTCAACACCAGTCTCCAAACACAAAGATATAAGACTTCATCTGACTGATTGATAAAATTAGCTATTATGGTAATAACATAGGTGGGGCCCCGAGTGGCCGAGTGGTCTAAAGCGCTCACCGTTACGGATCACTGCCATCTCACCTCAGTCTGCGTGGGTTCGAGTCTCGGGCTCGGCTAATGTGGGTATGTGAGAAAGCTTGCCAGTAGCTTCTCGTAGTTCGGTGGTTCTTTCCGGGGTTTTCCCGGGTACTTCCTCCACCATTTATACTGCCCGCCATGTATAGCCTATCTTGCGCTTAAACATGGCGTTAAATCCTATATCAACAACAACAACAATAACATCGGTTACCAGAATATGAACCCTAAGTGGTCGTTGTCAGATCTTCATGTATAATAGTGGAGATCTGATTTTAAGCAGATTGTATTAATATGGTGCTTGCCGCTGACTCTACACTTAACTTTGTCGCATTACAACTAATGTTTCTTCTGCTACTGTCTCCACCACAATGACCCAATCAATTACACCACACTTGAATTTTAACTGCGGTCAACGGCAGTGAGTTCAGGTACATTACTTGTAGAATGGCGTACTGCTAAATAACGAAAACGAACGACACCCTTGGCGTAAAACTTGACAACAAACTGAGATCTGCTCCACATCATGTGCTAAATGACTACAAATTAACAAGCACTGTAACAGACATGCTTCACAAATTCGGAGAAAATGATTTTGACCTGGAAAATCACCAACATCTAAGTAGGACTAGTAACTACAATTACTTATCCCCAATCACGCATGTGCACAATGTCATGCAAACGCCTTTTCGTAACCCAGAACTATTCGACACTGGAAAAGATTACCCATTCTCAATAAAGACAGCACTAACATTGATCAGCTCATTCTCAAACTTGTTGGCTAGTAATATGTAAAACAAACTGAAGTTGCAGATTTATTACTGTATCTCGCGATAATGTCAGTTGTTTATCGTTATGTTCTGCTGTGTTTTGTATAAATTCGCACAGTAGTAACATATTTATCTTTCCCAATTCAAGGGTAAAACACACACACACACACACACACACACACACACACACACACACACTGAAAAAAAGTATTTACACATTAATGGATTTGAACCGGAGTCGTCAGTGTGCGAAGCCTCCATTCACCACTAGACTTTTCCACGATTTCTTGGTTCTAGTGTTATCAATGTCTATTGACGAGCAGTGAAAAAGTATTGACCGTATTTCACCCAGTGAAATATCATGATTGTTTCCCAGAAAATCTAGTAATTCGCGGCCTAGCATAAATTAAATTCAAATGTTAAGTTAAATAAAACCTCTTGGTATTTGTTTATTATATTATTATCATTTAATTTTTAATTGTAAATAAGTTACGTATTCGCATTGCACACATCTTTGTGAATTAGAACTCATTTTCTAACTTTCTCCCGGGTTACGCCTCCAAATAATAATCACAGGTGATTGTTTTGGAGTAACATTGACAGTCGGAATCAGAAATAATACGGTCTAGGTCATTGCATAAGTACACATTGCAATTATTATTTTTAAAAGTGTTCGACTATATCATAATATCAGACTTTGTATTATTTTGGATCTGCTATCGATATATTTGTATCCAATTTTCTTCCCACACCACTGCCATTGTCAGCCTCTGGCAGCAGCTATAATGTTTCCTTAATTAGTTATGATTGCTATCTGAAAGCATAATCTTCATTACAGTGGCACGGACTTGTAGATTTGTTGGAGTTTTTTGTGTGGCTTAACGTTGTTTTTTTTTTTCAGCACGGCCAGTATATTTGATTGAGAAGAACGCAGTAAGACCTCTGCAAGCACCACAGACCCAACGGAAGCTACTGGCTAGCTTTCCTTTCCGTTAAACATATTTGTAGTTCTGTATATTTACTTGGATAATATTGGTTCCATTTTATTTTCATTGTAAACCAATAACAGGTTTGTGTTGACTGCATTTGTAAAAAAGAATTCGAGTCATTTGAGATCAGAATGTGCGTCATTTATTTTGACGATTTTGGCGATAACCGTGAAGTCTGTTTAAATACTTTTTTTTTTTTAACCAGTAGGGTATTCTTGTCCGTTTCATTATCAATCGTTTCCATATTCGTGTTTGTCTCCCCAAGCAACCCTCATCCCCATCATTCGGTAAACATCGTCTTAACATTGTCAGCGTCAGCTAGCAGAACTGATTCAGTTTTACAACGATATCGCACACAGCCCTATATCGGTACATACAGCTGGGACGCGAGGGAGCAGGGTGTGGGGATTAGTCTGGTTCCCTGCTTAGTATGCACCCTGCGTTGCACTCCGCTATAGCGGAGTGCAACGCAGGAAGCATACTAAACAGGGAACCAGACTAGGTGTGGGTTGAGAGGGCTGATTGCCACTAGCACTCAGTTGAAGGGCGTAGACGTCGGGAGTTTATCTTTTCTTACACAGAACTTCTATTTAGTGGGAGTGGATTGGCAATTGACATGAAAACTGTTCTTTGTAGCAAAGTAGGGACGCCACTAAAGAGCATTGCCCCTGGGCGCCTCGAACTCTCGCGCTGTCACTGGGCACATTTCATAAACCTTTCCCCTCCGTCATATTCAACATTTGGAGTAATAGATGTTACACCAAATTTGATAACCTTACTCAAAATCAACAAATTCCGATTTGGAATCGAACAGGGTTCGGTATATTGTTGTGTTATCTTTCTTTTACCGATCTGACCTAAATCAGGGTACACCTATGTTTGTTTCATATTTTTACAGTTTTAGATCAGGATTCACTTTATTTTGGTGTTCTATTCTTGCACACCTTTTGATGTTGGTGAACCTGCAATGTTCTTATTTATATATTTAAATAATAATAATCGAAATAACGACAGTTTTATTGTCTATTTATTTATTTATTTCATAATAACTGTAACGTAAAGTGAGTAATGTAACGTGATTGATGGTTCAACATGTCTGTCTAAAAGAGCTAGTGGTATTATTGCTAGAATAAACATTTATTTTCATAAACGTGGACGGAAAATAAGAGAATACTAAGTACGATAATCCAAAGGGGAAAAATAAATCCTATAAAATTACGTACGAAAAGTTTCAGAAATTGCTTGCACTGAAACCAGTTGTTGATGGTGCTTTATAAACGGGTGCACTGGTGTAGCGTAACTCATCTGTGAAGAGACATATTTTGCGATTTTACGTTTCTCTATTGTGAGATACTTGCGAAATGGAAATAATAATAATAATAATAATAATAATAATAATAATAATAATAATAATGATTATAATAATACAGCGGAAAGTTCCAAAAAAGTCTGGTCCCTTGGGTATCTTTTTATAAAGAGTTATTGTAAATGGTTGAGTGACAAGTTTAATGTCAAGAATGCCTCAAGTGATCCTAACGACCAGCCGTCGATAACGATGCACTTCCACGTGCTGTCAAGCAACAGAGGCTAATAATCAGGCAGCCCTTGGCGCGTGTCAATCAAAAAATAAATCTCTTTGCCTCGCCACGTTCATTGCCACTACTACTACTACTACTATTACTACTGCTCTTGAAATTCAAAATTGATTAGAAATTATGAGTCGAGACAAATGCTATCGCTCGCAAGACAAAAACAAAGGTTGAGGGCACTTATTGTAAACAATGACTGGGAGGTCTTTTAGAATCGATAAACGGGTAATTAAGACTGGTTGTTCAGCCGGGTTGGGTGCATACACCAAACGAAGAAAACAAAGCGCCGATGAATATAAGAAAAATCATGGTGATGAAAGAAGTCACTCATAACGTTTATCCACGAGACTGCTTCCTACTTCAACCACTCAATGCTATCATCGTTCGAGATAAGTCAATCTGCTGGAAAGATGTATCCTAATCCCAGGTAAGAGAAATAATCAAAATTGACATTACCTATCCATTTAAATTTGTAATAGTATAGTTATTGCAATGTATATAACAAAAAGGGCCATTGGTTTGTTACAAATGCTTATGCCAGATATGAAGTATACTTGAACATTTTAAATGTATACGTTTTATTTAAACCGATGCGACTGGAATGTACGTCAAAACACTCACAGCTATATTACATTAAACGAAATATAATTTCAATTTAGTAGAATTATTTGTACTTATCTTCAGAGGATTCAAAACATATGGAACTCCCGTTGTTTTATTACTATTACATTTGAAACAGTTTATGAAACTATACATGTGTGAAAACAATCGTAACTTTCTCAACGTTTCATGCCAATTATTCTTGGTAATTAAGTCATGAGTAAAGGCAGGTTTTAATATTTTAGTAGCCCTGACACCGATCTATGTATTGGCTATCCATCGTTTTTTTTTTTTCTTTCAATTTTTATTTTGAGACGAGGTGGCTCACCGGTTTGTGTACCGGACTCGCGACCAAGAGGGTGCAGGTTCTGATCCTACCATCGTATCATCCTGGGTGGGTCTCCGTAGTGTATTTCTGGGCAAGGCAAGTTATTCCAATTGCCTGAGCGCTAAAGAAACCTTGTTGTCTTGTTGTGTCATAAAACACCAAACTAAACCAAAAATCAAGCTAAACCAAAGTAAACTAAGCCAACCAATCTACTTTTAAACTGATATTTACTTGTCTGCAGATAATGGCCATTTTCTTGGTTCCTGGGTTAAATGATTTAAGATTATTATCAAGAATGTCAATGTCGATTCAGATGCACAAATTACAATGTCATGTTAGTTCTCCAAAAGCGCAAAATAGAATGCAAAAAAGCCACAAGATGATTTTTCATATCAGAATGTTCGCTAAGCTATTACTATCCACTTAATTAGGAGTCTCCATTGTAAATACAGTAAAATCATTGTCTCACAAATAGACTTATTAGTATTGACGTATTCACTTCTACAAACATTTTCATGTCCACAAAGATAAATTAGTTATTGCTGTATACGTTCTGGCCACAAGAATGTTAGTATCGTGGTTCTCCACCTCATCTAATAATTGACGTTATTCTGCATCCTGAGGTACCCTGTGGCAACTTAACTTTTGAATAAAAACCCGTGAGAATCCATGCCTTAAATTAAGGTCATTATGTTGTGCTACTAAATGAAAGATTTGATCCTAATTGCATTGAGACCTTTTTTACATTTTGTTTCTGATGAGTAAGTAACTGGTAACATTCAAATTTATCAAAGCGACAAAATAGACTGAATAAACGAAAATGACAGCAAACATGCTTTCGTATGTTATAAGTCCAAAGCAAAAGAGGAAAAGAACATTTTCTTGGAAGTAGTTATGAAGTATAGATCAAGTGTATCTTTTGACCATAAATATCAAAATTTTTAATTGTAAGATGGTAGTGCACATGCCATAGAAAATGAGAGACAAATTATTCCAACTGTTATCTATCAAGATAAAGACAGACATACAAAGTTTAACTCGATGTACATCATCGTCTCGGCATCCTAAATTCTAAATCGGTTTAAACTTTCAAGGACACAGTTTAGAAAATCATAATCGAAACAGGCGAATATGTTTAATCAGCTTCTTCTTATCTTTCTGAATCTAGACACTTTTACTTTTAAATTAAGATACTAACGATTCTTTACTTCACTAGTCCTCAGGCTTAACTTATCTATGCGGCTTTAATACGGCTTAAAATTCAGCAATTAGACTTTACATAACGCTCAAATAACTTTTTCAAGTTGAAATTTTTATTTAAATAAAGAATTTAAAAGAAAATGCATGTTGCCGTTCATAAGTATCCTGATGAGAATCTGATATGGTGTTTTAATTAAAATACAAAGAAAGCATATTTTAAATTATGTAGCTGGTTCGGTTTAAAATGTTTCGCATATTTTCCGATTGTTAAAATACTGTATCAATGTAACACCGATTGTAAAACTTCTTGCCATTTCTGACCTGGGTAGTCTTTATTTCAAACTGAATGTGATGTAGAAGTGAAATTAATGATAGGATCAAATGTTATCAGTTAGGGTTCCAACCGTTAGGTTTGAATACAACAGAGTTTGATCGTTATGTTTGTTTCTTTAATACCAACATGCGCGAGGATTCGATTTCCAGTCTTAAAAATGGCACGTGAAATGTTTGACCTCAGTCGTATTGTGTAGTCTAGAATCATCTTGCTCAATATATATATATATATATATATATATATATATATATATATATATATATATATATATATATATA
>JAECUM010030081.1:0-13887 GCA_016617855.1 Megalonaias nervosa
CGACAGGATTATATATATATATAGATATATATATATATATATATAATCCTGTCGGGCATTTCTGCGCACTTAAGGTTTCCGTCTCCAATACTGAAGCTAAACGCGTACCGAATTCGACCGATTGACGAAAATTAAATACTGCAATGCTTACCATTTGAAAAGAGGCAATTGTCACCAGAATATTCTTTTCAAAATAATATTAATTTTGGACACACCGGATACCATCCTCATGTTTTCGTGACTCGCGATATGTCGGCCTATTCTGTGCACAGCTTTGAAAAGATGTAAATGTTTATCCATCGGGAAATGGAAATGAAATACATTACTTTGGACTGTTTCTGTCGGCAGTTCAGTCGAGTAATAGGTCAGGTTTATAGCTAGTTTTACAAAATTCAACGTCACAATGCCAACAAATGGCTAGTGATATTAAGCAAACTAAACCGATCTTGTAAAAAAATTAGTAAAGTTCAACATTTTATAAAAACAAAATAATCTGTTATGTGGAAGAGAAACAACAATGAATAGGATGTAGCGGCAAGTTGACACGTTGGGTAGCAGACGATTTTGTACATGTGGGACAACTTCTTGCAAAATTGGAAACTTGGATTAAGATGCAGAATTGTTTTAAGGTATACATTTCCATCTTTTATATAATGTTTTTATTTGCATGATTCTAAAAGATACATAGTAAATAGGATTTTCTGGGTTACAGGTTCAAGAAGGTCATGGAGTGGGTCTTCATGTTGATATTTAGAAATCACATTTTGATATGCATTTCGAGTCGAAATGTGGATATGTTTGTACACTTTATGAATATCACTTTCCTTAATTAAAATACGATCGTTCTTTCTTGATACAAAATGGATTTTTGACCAAAAATAACACGTGATCCAATGTTTACGAAAATGACGTATCGTAACGCAGAATTACCCGACGCGCAGAAATATATATCACAGAATGGGAGAAACACGGAGAGAGAGAGAGAGAGAGAGAGAGAGAGAGAGAGAGAGAGAGAGAGAGAGAGAGAGAAAACAATATTTTGGAGATATATTTTGCCGAATTGGAAGTCTATGTTTATTGATATGTCCAGAAAGCAGAAGTATCCTCAGTAATGCTCTATTCGCCCAAAGAAATGTCTCGCAGATTACACTGAGAGAAAAAAAAAACACCAAACACCTTTAGAGGATCGGACTGGCCCTCTGAATATGGAGGTTTCCATGTGGGGCCGCTAAGACATGAGATTGTCTGCGACGTGCCAGGTATGCCCTAGACCGCCAGGTCCTACCCTGATTCATTAATTATTTAATTAATCTAACCAAGCAAAATTAATCAGTTTGTAGATATGTTTTGAACTGATTTTTTTCCTTTGTTAAGCGACATAAGTAATATTTTTAATTCAACCAATGATACCAGTTGTATACTAGAAACATGGTGTCTACGTAACTTAATGCTTACCTTATTGCAAAAAATTATCTTTTATCCTGGTCACGTGATTACAATGTCAGTATTGCTCATTGCCAAAACCACAAGATGGGCTACCTTCTCTTATATGCAATTATCCAGCTGCTGAAAATATGCAGTGGTCAACTAATTTCTCCCCTCAAAGACCAAACTTTGCTTTTGTTGTTAGCAAGCGCTCCATTGTTTTAATGTTATCTGCAAATGTCAAAAATTCTTCTGTCCTATATATTATATCATATACCAAGAAAAATGTCAAAATTAATTTGAAATGAACTTCCTATACTTATTTCCTATAAATCAACCTTATTCCTTCTCTCGACAAAACATACATAAAATTCTTCTGTCCCATATATTATATCCTATACCAAGAAAAATGTCAAAATTAACATGAAATGAACTTCTTATACCCATTTCCTTGTCTCGACAAAACATATATAAAATTCTTTAATTATCATGGTAATAAAAAGTGCAAAAGCAAGATTTTACTCCATTTTGAGATACAAGTATAAATTAGATGTGTTTCTTTTCGGCATTTAATGATAGGAATGGAAAGTCTACATGGTATCACCGTTTGCTTTTTTTGTTCGTTCGATGCATGGTAGATGGATGGTATATACGCATTGCTGATAACGAGTAGATCAATTCAGTGTATGGTGAAGAAATCATTTCTTTAGAGCATTTTCCTATTTCAAAGGCACGTGCTTTGTTAATCCTTAGTTATATTGACCGTTTACAAAGCTATTTATCAGCTCATCCCGGATAATGGTTGTTCCATGTGTCTATTTGTATAACTCTTTTAGCTAATGGAAGACTATTAAACCACTCATGTTAAGCAAATTACAATTACAAATGCAACATGACCAAACCTATTTTCTATTTCCCTTAACGCTGCTGACTAACTCATTTTGATACAAGTCATGTAAAATGCGTTTTGTTCCAGTCAACGGAGTTAACAGGGTTTTAGTGTCTTCAATTTACAAACCAGCATACACCTAGATAAAGATGTACAATCAGTATCTTGTGAAGTTAGGTCACATTATGTACAGTATTCTTGCAAAGGCCACATGATGTACAGTATTCTTGCAAAGGCCACATGATGTACAGTATTCTTGCAAAGGCCACATGATGTACAGTATTCTTGCAAAGGCCACATGATGTACAGTATTCTTGCAAAGGCCACATGATGTACAGTATTCTTATCAAGGCCACATTATGTACAGTATTCCTACCAAGGCCACATGATGTACAGTATTCTTGCAAAGGCCACATGATGTACAGTATTCTTACCAAGACCACATATGTACATTATTCTTACCAAAACCACATTTATGTACAGTATTCCTACCAAGGCCACATGATGTACAGTATTCTTACCAAGACCACATGATGTACATTATTCTTACCAAGGCCACATTATGTACAGTATTCCTACCAAGGCCACATGATGTACAGTATTTTTACCAAGGCCACATGATGTACAGTATTCTTACCAAGACCACATTATGTACATTATTCTTACCAAGGCCACATTATGTACAGTATTCCTCCCAAGGTCACATGATGTACAGTATTCCTACCAAGGCTACATGATGTACAGTATTCTTACCAAGGCCACATCATGTACAGTATTCTTACAAGACCACATTATGTACAGTATTCCTACCAAGGCTACATGACGTACAGTATTCTTACCAAGGCCACATGATGTACAGTATTCTTACCAAGGCCACATGATGTACAGTATTCTTACCAAGGTCACATGATGTATGGTATTCTTACTAACACCACTCGATGGACATTATTCTTACCAAGGCCATATGATGTACAGTATTCTTATCAAGGCCACATGATGTACATTATTCGTACTAAGGCCACATTATGTACTGTATTCCTACCAAGGAAACATGATGTACACTATTCTTACCAAAGTCATATTATGTACACGATTCTTACCAAGGCAACATTATGTACAGATCAATCGCTTTGCTGATTAACCTATTTATACTAAAAGAAAAATAAAATACCTTTAAGAATTTGTAATCAAGTTTGAGGTGAATAAATTTCATTTTTAAGATGGAGTAACTTCACTTGAAGACAGCCAGGTTTTTGTGCATGTAAATACATGTAATTCATTATAAAACTTCTATTTTAAAAAGAATACTGCATTTAAACCGCGACTTTTTTTATACGCGGCTTTCACTACGTATGTGAATTCCTTTATCTCCAAGCAATCGTTGTCCAAAAACAGCTGCAATCAAAACCTTCCCAGAAAAATATATACTGCTCCCCTTTGCGAGCTTTAATTACCATCAGACAGATGTGCAATGTCAACTAATCGGTTAATTAACAAATATTGTCCTCAGATTATTTTGATTGGTTTAACCACATCATTTTCCATGTGATTTTTCCGACACTGTTTATTCAACCAAAGTTAACAAAAGACTGTATGTCGTACTATCTTAATCAAACGTTTTCTTTGTTTTAGTCACAGGTTTGCTCTGGCCAGAAAGGTACTAAATCAACAGATTAGTCAAACTATAGTCAGGATCCATGTCAACAATCCTGAGTTGAATTACAAAGGCATTGTATACGAACGAATACGTTATTTATCGCATTATCAAACCTACGTGGGTTGTCTGCCCTTGTTTGAACACCAGCTGAGATGAAATTATACAATATATACCTTTGAGACTGAATCTGCTGAGATATAAAGGAAAACTTTACTTCTGATAGTTCAAGGAAAGTTCACGGGAATCCATCTTCATGTGCAAATATATCCACAGTGTATGATAATAACCTTATGTTTCTCGATATAAGTTAACATAAAACCTAAATTAGAAAAAGATATAACTAAGCAATTTATGCACCACATTCGGACATATGTATTCTTATCTAACTGCAGAGATAGACAGAAAGATATTGAGCTTGTACCTATTTCCCCTTCCAATATACATCAATATATATGTGCACTATCACCGTAGCAACTAATGCAACAATGGCATAAATCGTGTCTATTCAAAGAGGCATTCTATGTTCAAATTTAAGAGCAACTGTTTGCAAAGATGCGAAATGAACCTAATGAATATATATATATATATATATATATATAGTAGTATATATATATATATATATATATATATATATATATATATATATATATATATATATATATATATATATATATATATCCCTTGTGCAGTTACTAGAATGATGTGTGCAGGAAATTCCTAATCTAGTCCATGAAACTCCTCTGCCTAGTCATGTACGGGTCCATTAGAGTTATCGCAGGATCTTGAATCATTTTTAGTGGCCGAAAATTATAAGCGATGTTTGTAAATACTGTAGATCTTGTCACATTTGTGAAATGGTAGGAAAATCCAATCAGAAGATACATATTTCTGCTTTTGATGAACCTTTTAGTAAAATATGGTAGACTGTGTCGGTCACTTACCTAAACCAAATTAAAAATGAAATTAAGGTATGATGTAATTACAAATGATAGGATTTTCAGCCTAGTTAACAAGTTCTGGCTCACTTGCCCATCATCGATCACGACATCATCTACAGTGACACCTGGAATGATCACTTGGAGACAACCTTTACCTCAAACAGTAATTATCAGCAATACGATCATTAAATTCAGTCAGTGCAAAACCTATGTGCCTCTCTCGACAGTACTCTCTGATTAAACCAGCATGTCATGAACATATCCATGGCTGCATATCAGGAGCTGAGACCCATCAGCTCCAGTCGCAGTCTTCTTTTGGTTGATGCCACTATAACACTTGTGTGTTCCTTGAGACTTTCAAGACCGGACCATTGTTATTCACCTCTAGCTGTTTTACCTCAGTGTCTACCACATAAACTTCAAAAGTTCAAAATACAGCTGCTTCGATTTTCTTTTGAGTAATAGACCCACCTCCCCCCCCCCGCTCTGTAACCTCCACTGGCTACCCGTTTGATCCAGAATTAATCACAAAATCTGTTCACTATACTAAATTTCGTTGACTAGCTTCAGCCCAATACACCTATCTGACCTCACCCATGAGTATACCCCAGTCTTGAAATTTGCGCTTCGCTCGTATTCTGATTGCTCCCACAGTTAAAACGAAATAATATGGAGAACATTTTTTTGCGTACCAGGCCTATCTACGTGGAACGAATTGCCCATTGATCTTAAACACAATTACACTGTGATTTCAATCGATATTGTTCTTAAAACTGACATATCTCAACTACAAGAACAGTTTTAAAGGCTTAATAATACTTTCTTCCATAATTATTGTCAGCATGAATTTGTTTTGTAATTTCATGATGTTTGTTTTTGTATTCTTGTGGTTGTATATGATATTATGTGTTATCTAATATTGTAAAACTTCTAATGATTAGGCGCTGTACTAAGTCCACATTATTATTATAATGAGTACAAATTGGAACGATCCCTAAACTTCCCAAAAATATAATTTTGATGCACGTAAAGTGGAACGATCCCTAACCTCCAGAGAAACATGCACTTTGCATTATGGTAAGATGACATAGATACGGCGTTTCGGTCTTTGCATACTATATTACAAAATGGGTAGGCAGTTGTACAAAATGGGTAGGCAGTTGTCTTTGCATACTCTATAACAAAATGGATAGGCAGTTGCTTGCAATAAATCAAAGCTAAGAATGACGCTAATATCCAACAATTGTACGGTTAGTTATCAAAATTATCCATCAATCATATTTGTTTGGTTATGTTAAGAAGATTGAACAGAGACAGAGCCATCAAAAGCATGCACACAATAATAAACGGCTCTTAATTTCTGTTTACCTGGAACTTTCTTTTAGGGATCATGCTAAAATTTCATCAGCTGCATTTGGACCAGTTAATAGCAATAGTAAACATTCTACCATCTATTTTTTCAATGTAAAGTATTTTTAATGAATAAAGAATGTTTATTTATATGTAGGTAAGATATCTAAATTTATTAATTTTATTTTTTATTTCAGTTTTAAAACTGTTCTCATTTACACGTATATTCTGTAGAATTATTTACTTAATTACTATGGAAACCAGAGCTCTCACAAGTAACTTATTATTCTGTGATTTCTTGTCGCTTAAAAGCCGGTGATATTTCAACATTCGGGAAAGAATGAATAAAAAATAAAGAAAAGATAATGATCAAAATAAATTTTAAAAAAAATATATGGTTTTTACAAAGAGGATAATGATGTTAATGGACCTTGCTATCAGTAAAGGAAAATTTCCCTGATCGCAACACAGCGGTATATTATTTAATTATTATATGGTATTATCTTAGCTGAAAATGTGCTTATTCGATATTCCGTTTGGTAGCCAATTACCATCCTGTAGTTGCAAACAAGTGGCCACTGTCTGATTTTTTTTCCCTCGTTCCAAGAAATATGAATCCTGCTCAAGTTCATTGGCAGGTGAATGTTATTAGGACATGTGCGTTGATTTGACCTGTAGGTTATGGCTAAAACCTACATAGAAATTATCCGCTAATTAGGCAGTGTCAGTGTAATTCAAAGTTATTTCATGTATTTGATATTCTTTTTCCTGTTTATTTATTTATTTATTTATTTATTTATTTACTTATTTATTTATTTATTTATTTATTTATTTATTGTTATGTAACACATTTACAACCACTGTCAAAAGATGTATAAGAGCAGATACCATTTCTATTCAACCTCTCAATGTTTGTGTCTCAAAATGAGAATTTTAAAATATCCGTTACGACTCTATGGTCAGAAATTAAGTAACAGAAAGAATTAAAAACCAACAAGTTTTGTAATACGTAACAAATGATTTAATTATCAAAGTTATAAACGAAAATATGAGAGGAATTTACAATATTATGAAGTAAATCCAAAAATTAATCCTGAGAGAGTTATATCCCAGTCCAAAAGAATGTGAAGTTCCGTATAAATTTCAGAACCGAAAATGTACTGGTCCTCCAAGAATTGTGACGTTGTCAAAATGGCGTTTTTCAGAATTCCTTTGAATAATTCTCAATAGTTCCGGAATAATATTATAGTCCAAGTCCAAACAAATGTTTTTCTTCTCAAATAATATCTAAGTTAAACATAAAACACATCTGCAGACTTGATATTAAAACAGGAACACAAGAAATAAGAATAACTCCAAAAATGGGAATGAATCAGATTGCTAAGTTCTCTCCTTATATACACCTTCAATAGTCTAGTATAACTATATGTCACAATATATCCCACGTGCCGATCGTTCTACTAAATATAATATTTTAAAATACATATTCATGTGACCTAACTCATCCAAAAAGAAACTAAATTAATTTTTCTAAATATTGTAAACATATTTACTAATAGTTCGCTTATTAGGTAGTATCAACACGTACGTATTCATTTATTTATAGATCATGTGCAATTTCACGCTCTTTAACATCTTAAAACTTACACTAGGCACGTAGACAATTTCAGTTATAGATAATCACCACAATTTACAGCCATGAATAAAAATTGCAAAAGTTAGTGAAAATCATGTACCCGGCGTTGCAAATATATAGATATATATCTTATTAATTATTTTGTCAGGAACACTGAGCAGGTAACTGAAAATTAATAAGATCTTAAGTTCACATAGCAAGAGTCTTGTTTTATCTCTGAGGAAATTTTATAGAATTTTCACAAATTTGAGAAACTTTTCACATTGTATTTCAAGAATTAAACTATTCTCAGGTGAATAACTTTAAAGCTTCAGTTGGTTTTCCTCCCTTCTGAAATTCCCTCCCCATCATAGGTGTATCACAAAGATGATAAAGTAGAAATTTAATTTATGAAAAAATCTTTAGAAATTGAAAGGAAGCATGACCAGGAGTTAGCTTATCGTAGCACAAACAGCACGATCCCATACATTTAATCAGTGCATCATTGGTAGTATAAAGATTACAAAGTGCTGCTTGTTTCAAGAGGTGTACAACCTAACAGTCAGGAAAGTATTTTATTTTCACTCATCAGAAGATGATTCTGGGTACTTGCTCGAGTTATCCCTATGCACGAACTGTTCTCATGTTGATTAATGGCTAAGAATAGATGGCGACTACCAACTATAATTCGATTCAAGTGTAAACTTAAAAACCACTAATTGTCTCAATCCGTAATCATCAAAATTTATCAAGACCCAGCAAACTGAGTATTGTACATAATTTTATCATTAGCCAGTTTCATCCTCTGCCAAGGCAAGATGCTTAACTTGGCACTTCTGCAAGAAGGGTACCAATAAAACTAATCTTGAAGAAATATAGGACCGTGCTTTGATATATGCATCTGCTGATTAAACAAACAGATGCTATGAAGCGCTGCTTAAGGCAAAAATGCCAACTTTGAAAGCATGCATACTTAGATCAATGGCGTAGAGACTGTACGGATTATGAATGGTATCGATCCCAAATTTATTGATGGCCTATGTTTAAATGCAAAAAATACAATTTATGATATTTAAATATTTTAGATTTCCCAGGAATAAAAATTTCAACATCTGGCAAAAACTCTTAATATAGGCATCTGCCATTCAATGACTCTAGCCACAAAATCATCGCATAGAAGATCTTCTACCATTCTATGAATCCAGCTACGAAATCATCGCACAGAAGAGCATCTCCCATTCTGTGAATCCAGCTACCAAATCATTTTATGGACAGCATCATCTGCCATCATATGGATCGACCTACGAAAAACCTCTTCCATTCTATGGATCAACCTAAGAAATCACTGTATAGAATAGCATCTGCTATTTGATGGATCAAGTTACCAAATCATTGTATAGAAGACTCACCTTTAAAGTACTTTAGATCCCCAATCTCCTCCGTAAATGGTCAGGACTGTAAATTTAATGTTTACAAACAATACACCCTAATCCATCTTTCCATAAAGCTAGCTAGACGCTAAATTTTTATGCTAATTTGTTAAGTTCATATTCATTCCGACATGTTTTTAGTTCGGAACTGTCCTTCCAAAGAGCTAGACACTAAACATTTACGATAATTTCTTAGGTTCATTCATCTAGACACGTTTCTAGTTCTGAACTAGACACTAAATCTTTAAGCTAGTTTGTTTAATTATAGGCTTCATTGATATCTTAGTAGGCTTTTATTTCTAACCAGTGTTTCATTGTAGCTACATAAACCCTCAATTTGCCTTTAAAATACTGTCTCTTGTAAGTGCTTTGCTTGTTTACATTTCAAGTTCTGTCTTATGAATCATGATAGGTCTGTGTCTTGTGGATCACTGTCTCTATGTATCATGCTCGGTCAGTGTGTCTTGTATATCACTGTCTTTATGTATCATGCTCTGTCTGTGTGTCTCGTATATCACTGTCTTTATGTATCATGCACTGTCTGTGGCTCTTGTAGATCACTGCTTTATGTATCACGTTCGGTCTGTGTGTCTTGTAGATCACTGCTTTATGTATCATGTTCGGTCTGTGTGTCTTGTAGATCACTGTCTTTATGCATCATGATCTGTGTGTCTTGTAGATCACTGTCTTTATGTATCACGTTCGGCATGTGTGTCTCGTATATCACTGTCTTTATGTATCATGCACTGTATGTGTGTCTTGTAGATCACTGCTTGATGTATCATATTTGGTCTGTGTGTCTTGTAGATCACTGTCTTTATGCATCATGATCTGTCTGTGTGTCTTGTAGATCACTGTCTTTATGTATCATGTTTGGTCTGTGTGTCTTGTAAATCATTGCTTTATGTATCATGCTTTGTCTGTGTCTCGCATATCACTGCTTTATGTATCATGTTCGGTCTGTGTGTCTTGTAGATCACTGCTTTATGTATCATGTTTGGTCTGTGTGTCTTGTAGATCACTGCTTATGTATCATGTTCGGTCTGTGTGTCTTGTAGATCACTGTCTTTATGTGGAATCGGGTCACAATTAGTACTTCCAGTTCAGTACCCACGAATGTAGTTCTAGTCTATTTTTAGAACATTTTTTCCTCTCTCATTTTGGTGGTGATAGGAGAGTTTTATTGGTGCCTTTTTGGTAGGGGTTTAAAGGTAATTGTTTATTCTTGAGAATATGAGCTTATGGTGTGGTTGTCTGTGTGTATTTGGGCGGCAGTGCACAGTGAGTAATAAGGCCTTGGTGATGATCCGGAAGTGAAATCTGTGTTCCATTGCATGGTGTTTTGTTTACAATTCAGCCTCTCAAAAATAAGCAGGTCAACCCTTGACAAGAACTTCACTGTGAAGTCATCTTTGAAGGTATTTTACATTAATATATGATTTGTATTGATTGTCACACAGTGGAGAGTTCAGTACTGAGAAACAAATGTAGAGAATATATAATAAAATTAATTGTGTCCTATGGCCTGTCAGGGCAGTATTGACTAAACTTTAAATTGCTATAAAATTTTTATTATTAATGATAGACACATGAAATTTTCACACATTGTGTATATTGACTGTAAAAATTAGAAAATATAATTAAAATTTTTAAAAAAATTAACTTAAAAAATTTTAATTAATTTTTTTTATTAAGAAAATTAAAAATGAATTTTTTGGCCATAAATTCACACAAATGGTATCTGTTGGAGATGACACTTATTATTATTAGCAACAATGTATTCCTACATCATATACAAGTTGCAATGGAGGATTTTTTTGAAAGCCTGTCAGGGAAAATCTCTTTAAATTCTGTGCCAGCACACAATAGTGATTGTAGAATATGGACAGGAAATGTAACATCCAATAGATTATATGGCCTATTGTCATATAGGGATCCAGAGACAAACACATGGAAGAAAAAGCATGTCCACAGACTGGCATTAATGGTAAAGTTGAGAAGTCTGAATATTCCAAAGGAGCTTGATGCATCCCATTTATGCCACAACAGTTTGTGCGTGAATGTCGATCACCTAATTCTAGAACCTCATTCCATTAACAATAATAGGCAGTGCTGCAAAGGTTATGGGCACTGCATTGGGCATGGTGACTTTCCAGACTGCATGATAAAGTTGAAATTGTAACATGGAATAATCCAGGTATCATGATATGGCATGTATGGCATGTATGGCATGGATGGATGGATGGATGGATGGATGTGTTGAGTAAGAAGGAGAAAAGAAAGAGTGTGGTCTTTATTTTAGTAGACCATGCTGGCATGACAGTGCTGTCTTAAATACATTCCTTCCTTCCTTCCTTCCTTCTTTCCTTCCTTCCTTCCTTCCTCTCTCCCTTCCTTCTTCCTTCCTTCCTTCCTTCCATTCATTCATTCATTCATTCATTCACTCATTCATTCATTCATTCATTCATTCATTCATTCATTCATTCATTCATTCAGCTAGTAAGTCATTTCATGTTATTTTATTTTAGAATTTTTTAAGATTTATTTTTTTATTTTTTTATTTCTTTATTTGTGTCTTCATATTCAGAGAAAACTGTTTCGACCTCTCCATAGGTCTCATCAGGTGGTAGTAAGTAACACAATGCTTATAACATGCATTGTGTTACCTACGGATTTCCCCACTACAGTTTTCCCTTCTGTACCATGTGTTCTTCAGGGTGTCTTTGAGCACTGTCATTTTGCACATGGAATTAAGATAATCTTTTCTATCTGCAGTGTCCATTGGCTCCTGCTAAACCTGTGCATAGGAGTGATCGCCCTTGGTGTCTAGCAGTCCTTTGGAGTAGTCCGACTTCCTATTGCCTTGCTGAGTCCTGTACCTCAGATGGGCCTGTATCATATTTCCTCGTCTTGCTAGAATACGTTGCCTGGTTTGTGGACGCTTTTGATACAACTGATGGTAAGTGCAGTCTTTATCCATTGCCTCCAGTGATCTCAGAGTCCTTGTTGAAAGTTTCCCTCCCAAGTGTGTCACTTTTGTTTTCAGTGATGATCCCAGGCTGTTATTGAGTCTGTGTATTGTTGAATGCACTCTTGCCTCAAAGTTTCTGGAATAGTTCACATTTTTAGGTAATGAAACACTGATTGATCTGTTCACAGCCTCACATTTCTGTGTGTTCGTGTTCAGTCGCAGTCTTTCTACAACATCCCAGGAGAGTTTCATTTTCAGAACTTCTAGCAGGATATTCTTATCATTTTCTGTCATGTTAAGATGAGTCACTTGATGAGGGCCCAGGTATGCTGATCGCATCCACCAGCTGTTAGTACTTCCTCCCCCACAGACCTTTGAATAATGCCGGCATTTTGAGCAGTCCCCTGAATAACAGCGCAGAGTGGCATCCAGTACTTGGGGAAGTTGACATTTAATTTGTGTAACATCACCACTATTGTCCTCCATCAGTTGCTTGAAGATCAAACTGCAGCGTGCTTTAATGTCTTGGCTGAAAATTTTCTGTTTGAGCCTTTTTTTTTTTTTTGTTCTTATTCCTGGAAACATGTTTTCACTCAATATTGCAGAATTACAGCGTTTGAACTGTAAACGACCCAAATGGATGGGGTCCGACAGTCTTTCTACTTTCCACATTGGATGCAGAATGTTGTAAGCATGTTGGAAGCCAGCAGCAGCCTGTGCATCTCCATCTGTTGTTGCATGTCTGATGAGAATCTCTTGCAGCACAAACTTTTTCCCTATTTCTCTTGCCATTTCAAGCTCTGAATGTGGTGCAGCTGGTGACAGATTTGCTGTGCAGTCAACATGGCCTCCTGGACATTGCACATCAAAACCTTTCCCCTTCAGCCATGCTCCAGTCCAACACAGCTTGTTTTCTACTGTAGTCCCCACAATGTATTGCTTCTCTGTAAGAGTTTCACAGGCAATTCCAACAGCTTGCGATGAACTTTGACCAGGTTTCTTTTCATGTCCAAATGTAATGGCATTGTATCTTGCGTCAAAAGCAACATTTATTTGCTCCGGATGCTGAACACCACGCATGACATTAACCTGTCTGACTAGTTTCAGCTTGTCTATCATGTCCATTTCATTGAGCTCCACAGTTGCTTTACCTACAGTGTTGGAGGCCCTTCGCATAGATGTTCTGCTAGGTGGTGGAATGTCAGTGGCTGCAAGCAAGTATCTAGCCCTGGTGTTACCCATTGGTGTATCTTGTAGTCCAGCTTGAAACATCATATTTACAGCAGCAGGATTTGGCCCAGGTTTATTTGTTTTTATCTCCTCATACAACTTATATTCTGGTGACTTAAAGCTGCAGTTTTTACACATCATAGTATGCTTCCAAGCAAGTCCCCATTTTCTTTCATTAGCAATTTGGAACTCTGGTCTGTCACATATGTTGACTTGATTACCATGGCGATGAATGATGTCATTCCACATCTCAACATTTTTTTTCATGCAGATGATACGTGTCCCATCGTGCTCATTCAAATATGTCTCTTTCAGGTCCAGTTTTGCTTTGGATTATGGTCGTAGAATTTTTGCAGACCCAGGTGTGCCATTACAGTCTGGT
>JAECUM010030083.1:0-24736 GCA_016617855.1 Megalonaias nervosa
GTACCGCAGACACAAATTTAAAGTTGGCGATAAAGTTAGAATTTCGCTGACAAAAAAAAAACATTTGAAAAAGGTTATACTCATAACTGGAGCGAAGAAGTATTTGTTGTTGATAAAATACTTTTAACAATACCAGTTACATACTCGTTGAAAGATTTATTAGGTGAGCCTATAACTGGCAGTTTTTACGAGCAAGAACTTCAGAAAACAGAACAAGATGTATTTGTTATTGAAAAAGTTATTAAAAAGCGTGGCAACAAAAGTTTGGTCAAATGGCGTGGATATAGCGATAAATTTAATAGTTGGATACCAACTAAGTCGATTTCATCGACTGCGATTTCATCGACAGAATAATATTATTATAAATTTCCTCATATTTTATTAGTACTGACTTACATTTTACTGGTTTACATAAAGAAATTAAATGTGATTTTCTCGCATCATCAACTGGCATTAAATTAAATATTTTAACAAAAATAAAATCGTATTTTATATTTCTTTGTTGTCCAGGTATTTTTACGTTTAAAAAAGGCCTTATAAGTTGCCAAAATATTTGATGCTCTGCGATAGTAAAATTAAATTTTAATATTTTTTTTTAGCAATATGGTACTTAACATCATATCGCCCAGTTGTTGGTCTGCTTAATTTTTTTTTACTAACAACAACATCATCTTCTTCATCGTCATAGTTATGCAAAATATCTTTTTCAGTATAATCAGTAAATTTATCACTAATAATATTTTCTGATGTAACATTAGAAACTGAAACAAAATCTCCCGAATATAGCTCAGCAAGTCTCTCAATCAAGCTCATTATTATAATAATCTTTTATCTAATTAATAAATAATAAGATGTTCGAAGAAATAAAATATCATCAGCGAGTTAATATATTAAATCGCAAAGAATTATCTGAGGCAATTCGAGCTTGTTTATTGGGACATAATTTTTATTTTGTTGATGTTATGATAACATTAGGTGATTCCGACAAATTTTTATTAACAGCAGCTGACAAAATGAAACTTGTTACAAATAAAATGATGACATTACGATTTAATCGCGACGATGTCATGGAATTTAGTCATAATTGTCTTTCTCGGAGTTATCTGGAAAATATTATTAATTATCGTATTTAAAACTAAATCTATCAAATGTCAACATTGACGTTGTTGATTTTGTTATATTATCAGCTACAGATTTTACTGCACGTGGATTAATTTCATGATATTTTGCAGCAGATGTTATTGATTTAAATTTCATTTCTTCTCCAGTTTCGAGATTTATTGAGATAATTGATTTTGGATTTTTAAAATTATTACCACCAGCATCTCCTCTTCTACTATTTTCTTGTTGTGTAACCAGATCTAAATTTTCTAAACGATTATCGGTCTTAATTTTATTTATATGGTCGATAACTAAATTATTTAGAATACCGCCATTAAAAGTTTCAAACACAAACCTATGCGACTTATAATTAATATGGTTAGTTTTTGCTCCACGCACCATCACTTGTAAATATCTATCTCTATCCAAATTTCCAACAACTTTTTTTGTTTTTATACGTCTAATAATTCCTTGGTCATTTGCCTCGTATAGATCAAACACTGGATGGGGTTGAAATTCATTTTGTAATCCTAAATTTTCAATATTATCATCAGCAACTGTACCATTTGCTCTATATACACGTTGTCCTTTTGGAATATCACCGCAAAACAAAGTATAAATAAAATCTTTTCCAAACATTTCAATTCTTTCTGCATTATCGCCTTTTACTGAAATTAACATGCCAGCTGGCGTTGGTATGCCAATAGCTTTTTTTAGATGCTATGTTGATAACAGAACCAAGTGCATTTGCAGCATATAGGTTGTACCTTGGGTGTACATGATAAGTTTCTTGCTCTTCCGCTGTCAGTGGCAGATATCTCAAAATTTCTGTCATTATACTATAAAGTTTTTCATATCTCTAATTAGAAAAAATTCAATTAAATATAAAATATTACTATATATATAATGTTAAAATTGCGAGATATTGCTAAAAAGAGCATCATCAAATCAGAAAAAATTGCTTCAGCCTTTTCAGGTTATGATAATAGTTATCAACTTGATGACCAAAATGTCTTAGCAAATTTTAGCTCTACAAATTTATTTCATCTTTTACAGCCTGTCATATCAGGAGAACTTGCGGCTCATAAAAGTATCAAACTTATAGTCCAATATCATATGATTTTATCAAAGTTACATGCAGTCGAGGATGTACTTTTTGAAACAAAAAGTTTTGACAGCGAAATTTCGGAACCATATTTAACAGCAAAATCGAGAAAAATATTAACTGGAACAAATATTGCCGTGGTCGCCGATGAAATACATCAAGAAATAAACAAAAAATTAGAAGAATTTACTTTGTCAGGATCAGGTTGGAAATTTGAAATGATAAAAGAAGTTTTATTTCACACAGCAAAATATAACGTACTTCGCGGCAGTGGCGCTAATAGCGCTAGCTACGTCGATCTCCCTCAAAAAATTAAAAACAAAAAATGCTGTATAAATGTAAGAAACAATGATGACAAATGTTTTCGGTGGTCTATTCTTTCTGCGATGTTTCCAAAAGAACAAAATGCTGATCGCGTTAACAAGTATTTTCCACACGAGGACGAACTAAATTTTTCAGGAATAACTTTTCCAGTAGCAGAAAATCATATACCAAAGTTTGAAAAACAAAACAATATCTCAGTAAGTGTTTTTGGATTAGATGAGAAAGAAAATGTTTACCCGAGATATATCTCAGAAAATGCTATACAGTTGACAATAAATTTATTATTTTATCAGGGACATTACTGTTGGATAAAAAACTTTAACGGATTAGTTGGCAGACAGTACAGTAAAAATAAAAATAAAAAATATTTCTGCTATAGATGTTTGCACGGTTTTTCTAGCGACGGAAGACTGCAGGAGCATCTCAAATACTGCGTTCATGTTCAAAGAATAACTATGCCTAGCGAAAAAGAAAAAATATTGAAATTTAAAAATTATAATCATAAACTAAATATTCCTTTTGTTATTTACGCTGATTTCGAGTGTCTACTCGTTCCCGTGGCTGGAGCTGAAAATAATCCGAATAAATCCAGTACTAGAAAAATACAACAGCATATTCCTTGTGGAGTAGCTTATAAAGTAGTTTGTTGCGGCAGCGATAAATTTTCATCTCCGATAAAGTTATATAGAGGTGAAAATCCAGCTGCGTGGTTACTAAAAAATTTAATAGACGAGGTTAATAAAATTTCCAACAGATTACTTAAAACAGCTCCGATGAAAATAACATCTAAACAACAACTCGATTTCGATAAAGCAGTTGATTGTCATATTTGTGAAAAGTTACTGGACGATTCCAAGGTGCGAGATCATTGTCATTTGACCGGCCAATATCGTGGGGCAGCTCATAACAGTTGCAATTTAAAATTTCATGCTCCAGATTTTATTCCTGTAGTTTTACATAACTTTCGCGGCTATGACAGTCATATCATTGTAGAAGCTTTTGGTGATGAAAATATTAAAGCTAAACTAAAACTAAATAACGTAATAAAATGTATTCCAAATAATTTTGAAAAGTATATGTCAGTGACGCTCGGCAAATTACGCTTTATTGACAGCCTGCAATTTATGGCAGCATCATTAGATGAGTTTGTCAATAGCGCTACAAGCGCCGGCAGTAATTTCGCTAACCTAAAAAGTTGCTTCAGTGAAAATTATATCGATTTGACAAAAAAAAGGTATCTTTCCGTAAGAGTACCTCGACGACTGGAGCAGATTTAATGAAACTTCTCTGCCTGACAAAGATAAATTTTACTCGCAACTCAAAAACGAAAATATCACATATGACGAATATAAATATGCACAAGATATCTGGAATAAATTTGGTTGTAAAACATTTGGTGATTATCACGATCTATATTTGAAAACAGATGTATTATTGCTAGCAGATGTTTTCGAAAGTTTTCGTCAGGTTAGTCATACAAATTATGGATTAGATCCCTGTTGGTATTATTCCGCTCCAGGGTTGTCTTGGTACGCTCTACTAAAAACGAGTAAAATAGAATTAGATCTCTTGACAGATGTGGATATGTTTAACTTTATTGAAAAAGGTATCAGAGGCGGAATTAGCGTCATAACAAAGAAATATGCAGCCGCTAATAACAAATATCTGAAAAATTATGATAAAAATCTCCCGTCGAGTTACATTATTTATCTAGATTATGTGAATTTGTATGGCTGGGCCATGTCAGAGCCAATGCCACACGGTGGATTTCATTGGATAACTCCAGATCAATTTCTTAAAGAAACTGAAAAAGATTTACCTAGAAAAATTAACATCGATTTTTCAGATATCTCATATTTTGTTGAAGTTGACCTAGATTATCCTAGTTCGCTACACGATCTACATAATGATTATCCATTTTGCGCAGAGTCAATGACGATTAATTATAGTTTATTATCGCCTGAACAACGAGCAACGACGACATCAAAAACTTCGATTGTTAATAAGCTAGTTCCAAATTTGTTAGATAAAAGAAATTACGTTATGCACTACAAAAATTTAAAGCAAGCAGTAGATGCTGGACTAATTCTGAGAAAGGTCCACCGCGTGCTAAAGTTTAATCAGTCGAAGTGGATGGCAAATTATATTGATCTAAATACGAAACGTCGTGCTGTGGCTAAGACCGACTTTGAGAAAAACTTTTTCAAGTTAATGAATAACTCGGTGTTCGGTAAGACGATGGAAGACATTCGAAGGAGGGTTTCTATAGAAATTGTCACTGATATTAGTCGCAGAAATAAATTAGTTAACGATGATGGTTTTGTTAGTATGAAAATATTTAATGACAATCTTGTTGCAATACAACGACGAAAGACAAATTTAAAGTTAAATAAACCGATTTATGTTGGTGCAGCTGTACTTGAGATATCGAAGTGGCTGATGTATAATTTTCACTTCAATTTTACCAGAAAGCAATGGCCAGATTCGGAGTTGCTATTTACTGATACGGACTCGCTAATTTATAATATCAAATGTGAAAATGTCTATAAAGATATTTACAATAATAAAAGTCTGTTCGATTTATCAGATTATCCAGCATATAGTGGATTTCAAGATAACTCAAATAAGAAAGTTATTGAAAAAATGAAAGATGAATTTATGTTTGTGCCGGTAAGAGAGTTTGTTGGATTAAGAAGCAAAATATATGCTGTTATATTAGATGACAATAAACTTACAAAGAAAGCTAAAGGTATTCCTCGAGGATATGTGAAAAAGATGATGAATTTTAACGATTTTAAAGCAGTGCTAAACAATAGCGTCAGTTTTATCGAAACTAATGTCATAAGAACAAATCATCATAAACTTGAAACAGATACGATTATAAAACGTGGACTAAGTAATTTTGATGATAAAAGATATTGCAGCGATGGAATTAAGACTCTAGCGATTGGACATTATACAATTAATTTTATCTAAACATTAGAAATAATGTTTGAAAATTTAACATTAGCAGATGGAGTTAATAGCAAAATAAAAAACATAATGGTCAATAACCAACATTTATCATTTGAATTTAATGATGAAATTTCAGGTATTTGTTTTAGCAAACTTGACAGAATCAAACTCTCCCTTATTAGATCAGATGACAGCAAATACTTTAGTTATCTCGAAAGTTTACGAGACGAGCTTGCATTGAAATATGATAATTTACATAATCCAATCAGCCAGCAACAGTACACAAAAATTAGTATAGACTTAGACCGGTCAAAGGTTTTTGCAAAAGGTAGTAAGTATCTTCTCAGTAAGATAGCGATGAAAGAATTATTTGAGTGTCGTCGTAAAGTATCTGGTAGAGTTAAATTCTCGTTATATAATCATGATAGCACACATTACTTGATAGCGAGTGTGGAAATGCTATCTGTTGGTCAAGAAATATAACCTTTTTAAAAAGAAAGATAATACTGTTCCAGCTTAGTTTAAAATCTTTGTAAGTTATCTAACATATCATATGTGATTTAGATTTTACACTGTAAAAAATTGGTTTATTTTTTTGGCTATAAAACTTATAATCAGTAAGTTTTAGTCTTTTTATCTCAAATTTTTGCTTAATTCACTGCATTTTGATCAAGCATATGTATTAGTTGATCAAGCTAGACTACTCCGTTAAGCAAGGTATTAGTTGATCAAGCGAGACAACTCCGTTAAGCATAGCTTAGTAACAAGCAGTTGTCTGCTATGTTATGTGAACTTACATAAGACTAATGTTGGTTTTTATTAAAAAGCATTCAACTCCAGAAGAGAACTTGCACAGACAAACAGACAGACACAAAATTTAAAAAACTGTAATTGTGACTATAAATATTCTAACTAACATACAAACAGACAGGCATAAAATTAAAAAAAACAAACTGTAATTGTGACTATAAAGCACATGAGATTTAACTTCACACAGCAAGTTATTTTTAGATAGCATGTGCAGCATACGCATAATAAAACTTATTGATTTTTCTCACTATCTCCTAGCTACGGCTGATGAAACACAGACTTTTAACTGACAGAAATGCTGATTTTATACACATTATATAGACCTCTCCAATGTATTTGGAAATTGAAATATTTTACAATAAATGTTATTTTATTCAGAAATCCACACTATAGTTTAATAATAATTATGATTTTTTTTTATTCTGTATAGGACGATGTGAGGTCGCGACCTTGTGACTTCGCTAAAGGGGTACCCCACACAAGGGCCATTCCTAAAAAACCAAAGCTAGACTAAAAATAAACCTCATTAGGTTCCTGGTCACAACAAAGACCTTTAAATAGACAGCCCTCTGAGTTTCTAAAGTTTCGGTTTCGGATATTTAGGAATTCTCTGGGGGTAATGTCCTAACAAAAATGAAGAGTCCAGTTAGCCACAAAAAAAGGCTTACATATCAAAATAGACTGCCCTCTGAGTTTCTAAAGTTTCGTCTCATATATTTAGAAATTCGCCTTGGGGGTATGTCTGAAAGAGACTCTTGGAACCTCATTAGGTTTATTTGACAGAACTCATGGAATGGTAGACCGAATGTCATCCTGCTGTTTATTTTTTGTCTTTTAGTTTAGAAATATCGTTATCAAATAAAATATCAACCATACTATGAATAAATGTCATCACATCATCTGCCCAACCCGCTATTCTCACATCATTTTCAGCCGCGAATAACCAAACTGATCCATATTTTGGCGATATATGATATCCAACTTTTTTAATACAATCGCTTATTATTTTAGATTTAATACCAGTATAACCTGAGGCTGATTTGATGGAATTAAATCTCTTACAAAATCTGTTTGTCAGATCAAATCCAACATGTCGGATTGGATGACAGAAGGACATTATATATAATATTTTATTGTTTAATATAAATTTTGTCTAAAACTATAAAAATAATTTCTAGAGTGTAATAGTAGTAGAAGTAATTGAGTGTTTCTATCTCAGAGACCCCCTACCCCGACAAAACAAATTTTTGTCAGAAATATGAAAGTTATCATTTTAAGCTAAAAACGGCTGCTGACAAAAATGTTAACGTATAACGTTTTTTGGGGGGGGGGGTAGGGGGTCTCTGAAATAGAAACCTCAAATTACATATACTACTTCCGTTACTAGAATACTTGGCTACCAGTCACACTGGTCAATCAAGCAGTCAGCATTACAATTAGTCACCGACCACGATACAATTCCTTGGTCAATCAAGCAATCAGCGCCCACCAATCGGTCAGCAACGCCCGATCACCTGCTACTCAACCAGCAGCACACTGTTCAATCAGCTGCACGGCCGCCGTTCAACCAGCTCCACAGCCGTCATGGTCAGCTCTACAGCCTCCACTTCGTCAACTCTGACCACCATGGTCAGCTCCACAGCTGCCACGGTCAGCTCTGATCAGCTATACAGCTGAAGATCTGCAAGTCTTATGAACTTTGCTCACTGACAAGACGTTTCCGTAGTGTCATGATTTAGCCCTACGGTGAGGTATTTATACATAGACGATGTAGATCATCTGTGCACTAGAGGAATATCGGTTTTTCCCATCGAAAGCACTTCGTACGTGCGACATAGGATGAACCGAACTCACAGTTTCGAAATATTGTACAATATACATAAATCACCCTCGTGTATCGTTGTACACAAACAACGAAACTGGAGTACATGTATTTAATAAATAAAGGGATTTATACAACTCCGGGATACCGTACTAACAGGAAAGTGTAGATGTCACGAGCTTTCCCAAAAAGTCACTTTGAAATAACAGAGTCCAATGCTCTCTTGGCCATTTCAAATTTTCAGCAATTTTTTTTTCAAAATGAGGAAAATAATTATCTACTTCTTTTTCTTTGAAAACAGGTAGTTAACAAATATCCGTAACATCAAAATCCGAAGTTGTGTGCAAAGTGGGGTTTTGCATTTTACTTGCCAGCTCAAATTCTTTTAATCTAAATTGAAATTCCCTTTATTCCTTTTCTCTTTGTCTCTGCATCTGCATCTGCAATTGCATTTGTTTTTCTTCTTCTTTAAATGTATTTGTCTCTCTCTCTTCTTTCTCCAATTGCATTTGTCTTTCTTTCTGTAACTGCATTTGTCTCTCCTCCAATTGCATTTGTTTCTCCTGCATCTGAAGCTCAAGCTTTTTCAACTCTAATTCTGTATTGTATTCAATTCATTTACTTTTATGTTAGAGTGTGATTCAGACTTACTAATCCAACCAAAAGCACTTTTATCCCCCAAAAAATTCTTTTTCACCAAAATATTGCACCAAAATATTTTTTATTTCTTGCTTTGTTGAAGAAGCCTTTGTCTCAGAAAGATATTATTATCTGGAAAGCTGGAGCAATTCATCCTTTTTCAAGGAATCTAAATGTTCCTCGATACGATCTGAAATAAAGTTCTCCACTTCAGATGACATTGTAACAGCTTGTTGGTTCCACCATAGATTTCTAAAATGTGAAATAATACATGGGACTTGGAAAGTTTCAAAACAAAGTGAATGTAAATTTCAATACTGAGTTTCTGAAATATTTTATAGAAATTTGTATACCAGGCGAGCCCCCAATTCTTTGTTACGAGTCTATGACCTTAAAAAAGAAACAGAAAAGAGTGAAAAGTAACAAGCTTTTGTACAATTCAACAAATAATCTATTTCCCTAGAATACAAAGTGAAACTGTAAACTGGAAATACGGTAATGCAAATTAAATCCCAAATAATCATAGAATTACAGACACAAGCCCTAATAATTACAGTTCTGAATAAACTTTAGTGGAAATCCAAATTAAATCCAATGCTGAAGGTGTTGATGTGCCAGTGGTGGCCTGTATTTTGCTGTTTTACCATGTCTTTCGTTTAATCACAGCAATATAATTCCAAGTTTGAATTCACTATAAATACCAGTGAATGACTCTATCCAAGAATACCTTTTTATGAGCATATCAGCCAATAATAGATTTTCCAACTTCCTATTGTATAGTGACTGTGGTATTGATATTAAATCGGAGAAGATTATGGAGCTTGTTATGTATATTTTTTGAAATTTTTATTCGTGGCTGTAAATTGTAGTGATTATCTTTAGCTGAAATTTTGTACGTGCACAGGTCCTATTGCAAGATATTATAGAACGTAAAATTGCATAGGATCTATAAATAAATGCTTATGTATGTGCTGACAGTTACTAATAATAAAATTATCAGTATATATGTTTCCGAGTTTTGGGATTTTCCCCATTCGACTGGTCGGTTAGGTGGTATCTTGTCAATAATAACATTGACACAGTAACATTATCAATCGCCATGAAACAAGAAGATCTTAACTGCTACAATAGAAGATCATGGTGACAGCAATTTACAGATGATCTGTTGATGCCCCATTCTGTTGCATGAAAGATAAGAAATTGTTGCAAAAAAGTACGGAAAATAAAGTTTATTATTAAGTGAAAGGGATAAAGCAATATGGAGAAGAAAGACACCTCTCGTTCCTAGCATTTCATGCCAAAAACGTTCTCTGGATATCCGAGAAGGAATTTTGCATTAGCCAATGGAGATCAGGAATAGCATACAAGACACAGGATGGACATTAGTATTGGCGAGAGGGGTGGTTTGTGACAGTTGGATCATTTGCTGACAAGGATCATAAGGGCCCTGGCATCATAACGGCCATATGCAGTGGGAACTGTAAGTACGGATATACTGTAGTCATCAGTGTGAGATCAAGGGAACAGAGAGCACTTGAGGAAAAAAACACTCGGAAGCGTTCTGCAACATGTATTTAGTCGAGAATTTTCTGATGGAAGGAGTGGCTTCGTAAAGACTGCTGGAATGGATACAGCTGTCGTCAAACTGCATGAAAACAGACAAGTGGATGTTCCATCTATGCCACAGTTGGAGTTGCTTACAATGGTCAAGTTTAACTTTCAGAAAGTTTAAGAACAAATGTTTAAATGTGAATAAATATGTATGTTCTTCATACTGACACGAGGTCTAATTTACACAAGATCAACACAGAATGGAAACAGGTACGCCACGAATATGGAACATTGCTGGAAAGGTATTTGGCACAGACCATCAGAGATAAACAATTCCATCCAAGACTATTCATGGTGATTATTATTGGTGGGAAGGGTAGAAAATGGTCTGGGTCACTTGGACAGTTTTTAAAAATTAAAAATGAAACGTTTGGTTGAAGAACATGTGCAAATGTAGTGAGAACTGTACTCTCGAATGTATTGCATCCATTCCAAGGAGATCTAGGGTTACAGAAGACACTGCAGGAAATTCAATGTTTATTTAATTGGCGGTTTTCTGATGGAAGGAAAGGCCTTACAAACATTGTTTTCGTGAATGATGATGAAGTCAAACTAAACGAAAAGAGGCATTTCAAGGATTACTGGTACGCGGTGGGTTGTATATACAATCAGATCTACATCTTTTTGTTTTAAATAATTATTATGCCTTATTACTATTGAAATAGTTTCCATACTAACTTCTTCAAGATTGTGGCATCTTTTGAGAGCAATTTGATTGTCTTTAATGTAATGTATGCAATGAAGATTAATATGATTCGTTTACCTTTCTTCAAAAACAGTTTCAGACCCCAATATTAGATATTGACCTGAAAATCTGGTACAACAGTATACCTGCATCTTTGCACTGTGCAGTTCAGAATATGCTGATCCAGGATATTTCTCTAACATCAAAAGCTACGGAAAGCATTATATTATTGATATATGAATACCAGAAAAAGAAGTCGATTTGCGTGGATCAAGCATTAATCAGTTTCACTTTATAGCAGAAATGTGTCCAGTACACTTCCAGTATATCAGAATATAACAGATTGTTTGGTATATTTTGCATGTATGCACAGATAAAGTTTAAAACGTATTAAAATAAAGAGAATACTCCAAATCATCTCCATACCTAAAAGTACAATTTCGGCATATAATAAACAGTCTTTATTTGGCATCATGCACACACATTTCAACGTCAGGTCTCTTGATAATAGTTTAATCAGCACAGTGCTCCTGTATTACAAAATCACCTAAAAGGATTGAGTAGAATTAAACAAGAAAGCACAAAAGAGAGATTTTAAAAGCTTGTCAAAGATATAGGAAACTTTACGACTCATGGGCTGAAAACATCGTGGAAGAAATTATTTAAAAACAGGTATTTAATTTTTTGCGGAGACATAACTGCCATCAGAAACTATTCAATATCTAGGGATTAAGAATCAAGATGTCGAGAGAACAAGAGAGGACTTTACAATTGGTGGAAGCTCTTGTAACAGAACCAGACGACGACAACAATGTTAATATCGTGGATACATTTAGAGAAAAAGGTAATGAGATATTGAAAATGTGGGTGCTGTGATCTTCTTTTAATTACTCATTCTGTGTATTCAAATCAGGGTGACAAATGACAATCGCTTGTCGGACAGGGAAAAGATCCTGAGAACTCCTGTTTGTTCCAGAGAGCTATTAGCGAAACTGAAGTCACATAATTACCTCTTTATTATTTTGTTAAAAATGGGGTCCTTGTGAGAAAATGGGGACCACCTGAGGTACATGCTGGTGACGAGTGGTCAGTGAGCTATCAATCTAGTTCCAAAGTCGTATAGACAGGAAATTCTTAGTTTAGCCCATGGAACTCCTTGGCTGGTCATTTAGGGATGAGTAAAACTTATCACAAGCTCTTGAATCACTTTTATTGGCCAAAAATTAATAGTTATGTTTGTCAATACTGTAGAACTTGTCACAGTTGTCAGATGGTAGGAAAACCCAATCAGAAGATACCTAAGGCTCATCTACAGCCTATTCCTGCATTAGACGAACCATTAGCGGAATAATGGTAGATGTCGCTCCCTTACCATAGACCAAGTCAAGCAACCAATACTTGTTGACCATAATGTGTGCGTCCACAAGATTCCCAGAGGCAATTCCTTTGAGGAATATTAAAACTAAAACAATAATAAAAGCTTTGATAAAAAGTATGGTCAACAAATATTGGTTGCTTGACTTGGTCTTGAATGAAGCATAAAGCAATTCAAGTCTTCTGCCTATCACCGTACAAGTCATGGGGCTTTAGAAACATTTCATCAAACTTTGAAAATTATTATTCTGTCATATTGTTTTGACACTGGGAAAGATTGGGACGAAAGGTATTCATTTACTGTTGCTTGCAGTTAGGGAATCAGTTCAAGAATCTTGAGGATCCAGTCCCTTTGTACTAGTTTTTGGGCATACTGTCCGTGGACCATTGAAGTTGTAAAGAGAAACTTCTTTCAAATGAAAATACTGAAATTAATCTTCTCGACTATGTTTCTAATTTTAAATACCAGTTGTCAAAGGTTTGTGAGGTTGCAAGAACTAGTCTGCACTATTCTCAGTCAAAAATGAAATTAAGATATGACAAAAATAAAAAAAATGGAGCTTTCAGCCTGGTGATAGAGATCTGGAGCTCTTGCCAATTCCACAAAATCCTCTTCAGGCTAAGTATTGTGGGTTTTACACTTTTGAAAAGGAAGTAAGTGATTTAAATTACATCATCAATACTCCTGGGAGTCGAAACAAAAACAACTTTTCCATATACATGTGTTAAAGGAGTATGTTGATAGAGATAGCCAGGTTAATCATGCAATTAATTTAGTTGTACCTGTCCCACACAGTGAGGATTTAAGCAATGGAATGCAATAGGACTGCAGTGAATTGGAGCAACCAATCTTCGGAAATCAGAAATTATGAATAATCTGGACCAGAAACTTTCATATCTGCAGCAACAAGAAAAAGAATGAACTAAACAAGCTATTACTTGAATATGAGCACTTGTTTCCAGATGTTTCTGCAAGAACAAATAAAATCTACTATGACGTTGAAATTGTAGATTCCACACCTGTGAAACAACATCTGTACAAGATGAACCCTCTGAAACAGCAATGTTTGAAAAAAGAAATTCAGTATTTGCTGGAGAATGATCTCATAGAATCAAATAAAAGTGACTGGAGTTCACCATGTATTCTTGTACCGAAACCAGATAAAACATTCCGCATGTGCAAAAAATATAGAAAGGTGAACAGTGTGACCAAAACAGATTCATTTCCATTGCCAAGAATCAATGACTGCATTGACAAAATTGAATATGCAAAATACGTCACCAAATTTGAACCGCTCCGCTGGCCTAGAGGTATGAGCATCCACCTTGGATGCGGGAGGTCGCGGGTTCAAAGCCCGGCTGAGTCATACCAAAGACTAATAAAACTGGTACTAAGAGCTGCCTCGCTTGACGCTCAGCATTAAGAGGTTAGTGTTAGGACTGGTCGGCCTGGTGTCAGAATAATGTGACTGGGTGGGACATCATGCTACATGTCTGCAGCATGATGCCACACTGCAGTCATCGTAGCGATATGACTGAAAAATTGTTAAAGCTATGTTAAAAATTCAAATCACACACACATATATACACACACCAAATTTAATCTTTTGAAAGGATTCTGGCAATGTCCATTGACTGAAATGGCAAAGAAAATTTCGGCATTCGTGACTCCAGATGGACTTTATCAATATAAAGTGATGCCGTTTGGAATGAAAGGTTCGAATTGTACTTTTTTAACGATTAATGAACATACTTACATCTGGTTTAGATAACTGCGATGCTTACATCATCTATAACGACACTTGGAAAGATCACTTAGAGACAATTCGAAAATTCTTTGACAGACTCGCTGTTGCAAATTTGAAAATTAATTTATCCAAAAGTGAGTTTTGCCGTGCTTGTGTTGCATGGAACATGGACAAGTCAAACCTATAGACCCTTTGGTCAAGGCTATCTCTGAATTCCATATGCCTATCAGTAAAAAGCATCTGATGCGATTTTTGGGTATGGTTGGATACTGTCGGAAAGTTTGCTCCAACTTTTCAATAGTTGCTGAATCCCTGACAAAGTTATTAAGTAAGAAGACGAAGTTTCATTGGTCTGAAAAATGTCAGGAGGATAAATTAAAGGCCATACTTGAGAGTGCACCAGTTCTTTCACCTCCAAATTTCAGTAAACCTTTTAAAACGTCTGTTGATGCAAGTGATGCTGGGTTTTCAGCAATATTGATTCAAAAAGACAAAAATTGTATCCAGTGTACTATTTTTCTAAGCAATTTAACAGTCACTCCGCGTTTAGTGATCACAAACCGGTTGCTTTCATTGGCAAGATGAAAACCAAAAATCTGAGATTATTAAGGTGGCGCTTGATGTTCAGGAATATAATATTGACATCAGCACAACAAGCGAAACAAACAATCTAATAGCATATGCACTTTCACGTGTATAGAAATATTATATTGTTTCATGTATACTTTGTATCATTCATACGATTTCATCTTAGGTAATGTATAGTTGACGAATAGATAAAAGAAAGCTTTATTGCATAAATCTTTCTGTTCCTTATGAGGGGAGGTGTTATGTATATTTTTACTGCATTTGTTTGTTATGGTTTTTAATTTTTTTTATTTCATTACATGCTATTGTTAATGTAACAATGTATGTTGGACTTAACCTTTTCCAAAATCTAGTTCATTTTCTACTTGACCTGAATCATTGATTATTTTTATTTCTGTAAACATCTAATACATAGCCGAATAGTTTCCCTAGAAGAATGATTTAACTATTAGGGTTATTTGGGATTTAATTGGCAATACCGTAAGTTCCTTTTTTAAATAAATTTTCACTTTGTATTGTAGGGAATAAATTTTTCGTTAAACTTTGCACAGCTTGTTGCTTTTCACTCTTTTCTATTATTTTTTTTAAGACCATAAAGTCGTAATATTACTGACGATCTTGTATTATGAAATGATTTTTCCCTCCTTATAATTAGGCTGCTAAATATCACTCTTCTTACTGAGCATTTCATGATTCTTTTTAAATGTTGGTTTTTTTTGTGTGCAGGTAATGGGATTAGGATGAACACCATCATTCATTAAGTTGAAGAATTAATTATAATATTGACTTTCGTTTCCGTTTTCACTTTCCTGTTTCTCAACAATTACAAGGAACTCTTTGAAATCCTCTGTAATTAGCAAGGTTAATATTTATTTTTGTTTTCTTCATTTATTGTCAGAATATAATCTTCCAGTAATGATCCCTGCTCCCTCAGTTATCCCATTTTTCAGTGGAATAATTAGCAATCGCTAGTAAAACTGCACTATGCGTGTTCTTTAACTTTATTACAAAGTAAGAACTATTTTGTAATTTAGTAATGATGTTGTTAAAGATATACACTACATGTCCCCTTCACAGATATGGTGGGGGCACAACAAAGTCAACCTCTTTTTTAAACTTTAAAAAGAATTTAACATTCTGTAGGCAGGCACGTAGGTAGATAAAATGTACGTAGGTTATATGTATGTATGTATGTATGTATGTATGTATGTATGTATGTATGTATGTATGTGTGCGTGCGTGCGTACGTGCGTGCGTGTGTGTATATTTGTAAGGATGAATACATGTATGCATGTACGCATTTGTAAACACGTGTCCTTTTGTATCTACTACACATGGATAACTGAATACCTCATCTGAATATTATTATTATGAAACGCACACTTCTGATATCCAACAAGCAAAGACAATACTGCAGAAATTCAATCTATAAGTCTTTATTTTTACAACTTCATTTATTTGTCTATTATACCAGAATTAAGTAAATTCATAAAATATTTAAGTATTCACACAATATATGTTAATGCACTAATACAGCATAAATGTACTGCAGTAATAAAAAGTAAATGTTTTAAGCATACAATGTTAACATCCAGAATTATATCATAACAATGGTTTACTTACTAGGAAATATCGTGCTAAATACGAACAATTTCAAGCAATTGGAACACAGCTAAGTCTTGTTAAATGCAGATTTTGTTTAATTAACATAGACCTGGCTGGTATCTTTTCAACCCATAGTCCCCTCATTTTCTAGGCTGTTCTTTTTAATCTTAATAACGTCAAATCCATTTGACACTTTATTAAATGCTACGTCAGTTATTGTCCTCAGTATATGCTACCTCCGTCATTGTCTTCAGTGAACACTATTCTGTCATTGTCCTTAGTATATGCTACCTCTTGCACTGTACCCTGTAAAGTATATACCACCTTCGTCATTGTCTTCAGTGTGTCTTTGAGATGTGTTATGAAACTAGGACCTGTAAGGAATTAATAAAGGAGACTCATGGAAATGCTGGATAACTACTATTACTACTACTACTACTACTACTACTACTAATAATAATAATAATAATAATAATAATAATAATAATTGATGGTATATAACTTTGTACAATGATTATTCTCCCATGAAGCCCACTTTGGAGAAAACAAGTATGAAAGTGAAATATAGAATATAATCTGAAACACAGTTAAAAATGAACAAAAACCAGCATGAAAGAATATTATTTGTAACAAAGTATGATTTAGACAGCAAATCATTTTAAAGGGGTTCTACTTGCACCACACACTTTATACATAATATAAAAACCTGCATAGACAATGTTACCTGTATGATGAGTATTATACATAGCATAAGAATGAAAACTCGAGATTTAGATTCATCACAAACACTGGGCAGTTGAACTATTTCCGAAGTTTCATAATTAAATGATATTATTAGGATGTTTCAAATTGGTCTCAGCTGTAACGTATTAAACCAATAAGCTATAACCCTGTGTACTATTACCTTTGACCTTTTTATCCTTAGGTCACTTGGAATTTTGCCACTGGGTTAAAACATAACCAGCCAAAGAATAAACAAACGAAAACAGGATTTCAAAGCAGACCTGAAATACTTGGGGGGGGGGGGGAGCAAACGGGGATATATCCCCGGGGCCCGGGGCCGTAAGGGGGCCCGGGCTGAACAACACTTTTTTATTTTATAAAAGAAAAATTTTGTTTCAACAAGAACTTGGAGAGGCCCGGGTGTTTCTTACCCCAGGGCCCGTGATCGCTCTCTATGACCCTGCACAGACCATCTCATTAGCACATACCATATTCGATGTAATATCTGTGTCCATAGGAAACTATTTTCTGGGTACATTTAGTAAGGTAATCTCATCATTATAGGTACGTACCAGGATCTCCATGACAATATGGACGCACTGAAAATTGCACACGTAAGATCTACTTTTGGCAACGCTTTAACCCACAAATAAGCAACAAATTACTCAATATGCATGATGGAAAATTCTGTGAAAATCATGTTTTTATGCAGGTTTTATCAGCCATTTCCCTTCTTAGAGTAACACTGCAAATCAAGACAAGTGTACTTAAAAGAGGTATTTTTTGCACGTTCTGGGCTAAAAGAATGGTGTGCCCATATTTAAGGCAATCATAAATCGAATTGAACTGCAAACTGCATATACCCAAGACTGCTGGTGTATAATGCGTTGGCAGATCTAGGTCTATGCAGTTTGTAAGAGGTAATCAGTAGAACAAAACAGCATAGGCACTAATCTGCTGGCGCATTATGCAACGTCTGATCAGTGTCTATGTGTTAGCAGTTGGATCCCTCTTATAAGCGATTATAACGGTATCTTATTAAAGGTCTTATACAGAACACATGCTCGTAATGGGGAGTATTTAACGAATCCCTTTAAATAATTTTCTTTATGTTGAACCTACAATCTATAAAGGACATCCGCCTATACAGGTCAAACTTAAATGGTTCCAAGATCATTGCTTGTGGACACCATTTATCTACCGAAAAGGAATATGTTCCAGTTCAATAAAGGGATTGGCACTGAAACAAAATACACGCATAAAAACTTAAAATCAGCAACCATCCTCTTTGCATTAGACAAAAGACCTTTTTAATGCGTATGTGAGATGAAGATAATTTTAATCCATCTGATAAAATGTGTTGATATGAAAGTTCAACATGCAGAAATATTAAATACACAGCATACCGAATAATAAAAAGGGAGTTCCAATTCCAAAACAAGAAGCAAGGTAATGAGATCATGAAAAATAACTACAGGATGAAAAACTCATATCAACTTTGAGCTCTGACTGCACTTTGTAATATGCGGAACAAGGAATTATAAAACGAAAATCTGTCAGCATATACATTTTATATCCATAGAATATATCCATAAACAGACCATGTGTGCCAATGTACGGTATTTCATCGATGATAATATCAGGGGATCAATGTAATAAATTTGTAAAAAGTATTGGTGGGTATATCATCTAGCACGTCGTTATCAGGTTGGCACATAATTGCCATCAGACGAGAGTCTATCTACACTCTTTTAATTTTGATTTCAAACTTAAAGTGTAAGCGTAATTTGACAGTAGATTATGTGATTGCAGACAACGATCTATCTTGCTCACAAATTACACATTATAAATGTCTAAAAACAGTAAGAACGGTTCTCTGTTGCTATAAAACAACAACAAAAACAATGAAGAAAACAAACAAAAACTTTGTTTCATGGGAGTCATAAAAGTGGACCGTTTTACAGGTGAGGCTGCTTTGAATTTCTACATAATATTACTATCAATAATAATCCATGACCAAAAACCCACCCTATAAAATGGGTCATGATATACTGGGGTTTATTGTATTCTGACAGGACAAACTGTCTTTAGCGGTGAAGCAAAGCAAAGGTGTGTTAGTTTGAGCTTCCATATGGTTTATGTTGTTGTATTCTTAAATAAACCTCCAAATGTCTGATTCGAGACAAGGCAATGGAATGCACATTTAAACTTCCATTGATAGAAGCAGTAATTGCCATACATTCCATAATCTTTTTGACGTTTCAAGTTCGTCAACTTTTTTTCATTTAAACGGCATTAAATCATTTCTTGTAATTAAAATTCTTTCTTCGTTTGCATTCATAATAATATCATATTAAACATAATAACAACAACAACAACAACAACAACAACAACATAATAATAATAATAATAATAATAATAATAATAATAATAATAATAATAATAATAATAATAATAGTAGTAGTAACAAATAATGTTATTTGCCATATCTAAGGCGTAGTCCATAAATTCCCAACATAAGAACCAGAGTGAGGATAACACAAATGATAATTAAACGGTGAAAAGGAAAAACAAATGACAAAAATTAGCGAAAGGAATGAAAAGAACTAAAACGAGTCGGAAAAACAATTGTTCAATATAATTAAAAATTATTTTAGATGGTCTGAACATACTAAGAGTTGATTCCATTTGCAACTGCAGCGTGGGATCTAAAAACTAAAACGCCTTCCCTCATAATGCTATTTTCTTTCTACCTTTCACTGTGATTATATATACAATCAGAAAATAATGTTTAAACTATTCGGCAAAGATTTGTACCTTTGACCCTTGTTGGACATCTGAGTGTGATGGACAAGAGACATTCGAGGGCGGACGATTTTATATTGTTACGTGTCTAGGCTCGTACAAAAGTAACAAGAAAAGAGTGAAGCCAACAAGTTTTGTAAAATTTAACAAATAATTTATTTCTCTAGAAAACAAGGTAAAAATAAGAAAAAGGACTTACGGTTTATGAATCAAATCCAAAAATTAATCCAAGAATTGAAAAATATAAGTCCTATCAACAAAAAGTCTTAAGTGAATCACAGTTCGAATCCCGATGAAATTCCAAGATGGAAGGCGATGACGTCTTCAATGGTCTGCTTTGTCCTGATTGTCAACAGTTCTTTGTTGAATCACAAAGAAATAATATTCAAGTTTAGAATTTCTGAATAATTTTCAATAAATGTCTTTGTCCAAGAATTCTGATGAGCACTAGTATTTTCCAGGGAAAATAAATGACTAATTACGAAAAACAGTAAAATTTCAACTCAAACTGGTCACAACAAAAGACCTTTGAACTTCAAAGGTTTAAAGCACAACTATATAGATTCTTATGATAACACGAGTTATAACCCTGACTAAAACGCAAAACAGATTCCCAGATGGGGTCACGTGACCACCTTCTAGAAGAATGTGGAAACTTTATCACATGTCTAAAGTCACGTACTACAGTATAGTCTTAGCTAAAATCAATGGTTCTCACACTAAAAATGAATAATAAAAAAGTTGTTTACTCCAAAGCTGACACTGGTTCTGAATCTAGGTCAGCAAAGATACAATGTTTCATACTAGTGGCTGTTTATCAGGTCAAACAGAACTGAATTGAATTTCTAAAAAAAAATTCAAATCCAGTAGACAAAATTATCATTACAGTAACATGTAATGGAATAAAATAAAATAAAAAATTTAAATCTAACAAACAAGTAATTAAATTACATATGCATAACAATATGTACAACCAATTTCAATTTCACTGCTCTCAACTCCAACCCTTAAAAAAACTGGTCGCTCGGTGACATAAAACAATCTGTTTATAGCCTGACAAATTGCTAAAATTAACGGTACCACTATGAAGGAAACTTATTTCAAAATCAGTGAAACTACCTATAGTTTACTATATTGAGATATTTCACAATATATCCTGATATCGTTCACAATAAATATTCATACAATAGTATTAGATACTTATTTTCAGTAATAATAATTCGTTTATGTCCTTTTGGGTTCATTTTGGATACCTTTTAACTTATTTCGGTTCATTAAGTTCAGTATCGGCAATTAGGCATGTCTTACTTTATCCATAAAACTATGAAAAGTTATCCCGCCTGCCCGACCCCGATGCTCCACCCTCTGCTCTCCCCTCTACCATTTTGCTAACTGTGGCTTAATTATTTGGTAAGAAAATTGAGACCATACCGGAGCAAAAGATTTGAATGCAAGTGACCTAAAAGTTCTAAAGCAAACTTTTCCGCTCTGCATTATGTTAGTGTGTCTCAAAATATTTTAATATATGTTCAAACTTCGCCGATATACATTAATAGTGGCACTATCAACTTTGTTAACAGCTTTGTGTTAAATCTTAACGATTTGAGAAATAATTTAATATTTGAGCGGGACTGGGGTCTCTAAATGACCTGCCAGTGTCAGTTTGTGAGAATTGAATGTAAATGGCCTGTAGTTATGCTTTTAAGATACGATAACTTTCTTCTACATCAGTAAGGGAAATAGCCTAGTTCGGACCACAAGCCTTTGACATTTTAACAATAACTTAAGAATATTTCAACAAAAAGAAACAGTATACAGTGAAAGGAAAAACAAATTATATATATATACAACAAAGCGAAGTAATTTAGTTTCCAGTCCACTACTCATGCGATGGCACGGCGCAAAACTTGCGCCAAGGGTGTTTGCAGTCCGCCACTTCATAGGTATCAGCGCAATGCACATTTAACCATTTTTTCCGTAAAAGCGAGAACAACAATTAAAAAGAAAATCGGTAATTCATCAACGGTTGATCTCATTCTCTCTCTCTCTCTCTCTCTCTCTCTCTCTCTCTATATATATATATATATATATATATATATATATATATATATATATATATATATATATAAAATTTTGTATTTCTGTTCTTGAACATTTCATAGCTGTATATAGTTAATGTTACACCAGACCGTGACAGGTTTTGGTGCCAGATTATTGACAATCTGCACACACACACACACACACACACACACACACACACACACACACTTTACATAACTTAAAATTTAGAATTGTCCATATTTTCAACGAGCAAACAAAGAGTTTGTCAATAACTACTATTATCAATCAAGAAAAGCAATACTAACATGGCCGCAAGATATATTTCATTAAACACATTTCCATAAAGGTACACAGAAACATTTGCGAAATATGCACAACACTAAGTATGTTTTTAAAAAAAGAAACCAAATTGCATACAATTAACAAAAAAATATTGTCTCAGAATATATGAACTACAAAAAATATAAGAACGAAGGTCAAAACTAAACAATGATATTGATATTCGGATCAAGGACTGCTGGCAAGGAAAGCCAATGTTCATCCGACTGAGTTCAGCCATAAAGTAGAACTTTAACTTCCCTTTAAGAATATCATATGATTCAAAAAGAATATATCAGATATTGTGTCAAGAAAAATATTTACTATATTTACAAAATATTTACAATCTCTTGCAACCTGGAAAAGGACTATTGTTCAGTGGATACACTACCGCACACGCTCCACTAAATGCTATCCTCCACACCTGTAGAGGCAAAATGTGAGTATATAAAACATTACAACATATTTCACCAAAAATATTATATACAAAAATTAAGAGCAAATACACAAACTTGCTCTCAGTTTAAACAAAAAGTAGGACGAACAATATTGATGCTCATAACCTTTCCTTTGCTATTATCCAAACCACAAAAGACTTCTATATTCATTTCATCATCGAATTTTAATTCAATTACGCTACATTGTCTCGTTGTAGAGGTGGAGGTGGTCAGCATCCGTTTCAGTATCATTGGTTGATTTAAAAGTAATTATAGTAAAATTGATCATTTTTGGAGTCTTTTATGGCAGATAACAGTGAAAAAAATAAGATTGATGGAAAACAAGCATGATTGTGTGATTTTGACATGCAAACCTGATAAATCTGGCCAAGACAAGCATAAAGTGAGATGGGTTGATGGCACTGTTTTCCTATTAAACAGCACACAGATTTTCATATGTGATAACAAAAGGAATTACACCTATAATTGATTTTGTATGTGTAGATTTACTATTCTAAATGTACCAGGCCGGTAGTTAACAAGGATACGTATCACTGATTCGGTATGTGTAGGGTTTACTATTATAAATGTGCCATGCGGTAGTTAACAAGGATACATATCATCGATTCCATATGTGCAGAGTTCCTATTCTAAACGTGCCATGCGGTAGTTAACAACGATACATATAACTGATTCTGTATGTGTAGAATTTACTCAGCTTAATGTACCAGGCCGGTTTTAACAAGGATACGTATCATCGATTCGATGTGTGTAGAGTTTACAATTCTAAATGTGCCATGCGGTAGTTAACAAGGATACGTATCATCGATTCGATGTGTGTAGAGTTTACAATTCTAAATGTGCCATGCGGTAGTTAACGAGGATACGTATCATCGATTCGATGTGTGTAGAGTTTACAATTCTAAATGTGCCATGCGGTAGTTAACAAGGATACGTATCATCGATTCGATGTGTGTAGAGTGTACTCTTCTAAATGTGCCCAGGTTTTAATTACCCAGTTTTCATTTTCACCAGTATAAACATATGACTTAATCTTGCAAAGAGCACGATCACCCTGATAACAGAGCAATATGCAATCTGCCGTTTTTGGCATGGCCCTGATTAGCATAGAGATGTCTACACAGTATTTCTGTCGTGGCCGTTATTATCATAGAAGTGTCTTCAGAGTATTTCTGAAAGATGCATTAAACTCTGTATGACAATGATTGTTCAGGTGTATCGCAGAATTGTTTCTCATCCTCTCGTGTTCACCTTTGTTTTTCCTGGTATCAGATTAGTAAGTGCAATAGACTTTTAACGATTTCTCCCATTCTAGGCTCCCATCACCCATGGGATAAATTATTTTGTGTTCATTGAATACCGCATTCCACAGTTCTTCATTTTTCTTGATTTGTACCAGCCTTTTCAGCAGGCCTGACAAGAAAATTATGAATGTATTACGCTTTATGTTGCATGGAATCTTACATTTATCATCTTTCATGTTGCCGGGTGCTTCTTGAACGCGCTCATTCCTTTCTTACAACTCTGTGTCATGGTACTGGTTTTCTTGAGTAGGTTAGCTCCCCTTGTCCAGTGTTTGTTAATGAGGATAGTAACAAATCTGAACTAAGACTGAAATTGTATTTTTGTTTTGTTATATTAGTTCGGAATAATGTTAAAAGACCTGCATCTCAGAATAAATGGTATTTGTTCACATAATCTAATGAAGAACGTATTTATATTTTATTTATATTTATATTTTTAGTATATTAACATTAAGTTCTATGGGAAATGAATTAGTGGTCCAATCTAATTATTTTAAGGATAGAGGGGTTAAGTTTCTGGCTCGTACTTCCGTGCATCATTGTGGTTTACGGTGTTAAGAATTTTTTTCTGGAGAAAAAAGTTTCAATATCAGCCAGTTTAAAGGTACACGTGTGTGTGTGTGTGTGTGTGTGTGTGTGTGTGTGTGTGTGTGTGTGTGTGTGTGTGTGTGTGTGTGTGTGTGTGTGTGTGTGTGTCTTA
>JAECUM010030084.1:0-38523 GCA_016617855.1 Megalonaias nervosa
GTGTGTGTGTGTGTGTGTGTGTGTATACCTTTGCTAGAACTTCCAATATTGTCATTAGTATGATAATAGATATAATGTAAAATTCCAATATTGTCAGATATATGATTAGAAAAATAATTTGAAATTTAAATCTGAGAAATATGTTGAGCAGTTTTATCAAGCCAGGACATTATGTCTCAAGTCTTTATTCGACTCAAAAATGGACTGGGAAATATTCACATCATTCATAATGCTGCATTTGCAATTTGGAGTACAATGTTCAAGTTACGGCCTACAGTTATTTTACTAGATTATTGAGTAACATTTTATGATGGAGGGATCAGCGCCCTCTTGTTTATATTTGACTATTAAAAGTGTTTTATCATAATTATTAAAAAAGAATCTCTTTAAAAATCAAAATCCCATGCAGGAAATAGAGTATATTTGCTATCACTTCATATTTTGTTAAATACATATTCATTTTGCAACAGTAGCTTGGGTGCTGAATAATTATTACCGTACGCGACATCTGTATTTCTCATACTAAGATTCATTTCACAGCTCATCTTATTTGATCTTCTTATAAGGAAAGAAAATACTTGGAAAAACGTCAATATTTAACACTGTCTCGTAAGGCAATCTAAAAACTTTATCACATTCTCTTGGTTAAAAATCCTTTGAATTCAAAGCAGACTACAGTTACTCCTTGAATATCTCAAAGCTCATTTGCTGTCCCAACATCTTTTGAACTTCTCGAAAGCAGAGAAAGTAATGAATTTTCCTTGGCTGTCTATGAATAATACCAATTTGGTTGTGCGTCTCTAGGCAACGCCCAACTCCGCAATGAATGTGAAATCAAGAAATTCTCATTATTTATCTTCTGGCAGGGACTGTTCCATTTTTAAACCAGGGAAGATGGGAAGCTAAGTATGAATACATCATCCACATTCTTCACTGTTACTCTACCAGGGTTCTAGTCTGGGTGATACATATTTATGATATATTAGCACGACATAGTTGAACGAGACAGCATTTAGTGCTCAGTATAAATTATGTATCTGTGTAAGTGTTCTTACCTGTAGAAGGATGGTCCATACCAGAGGGTTGGATTCCCCGCCCATTAAAATCATTCAACCTTATTGGATAATAGTGTTGTATGTTGTCTAGTACAGAGTATGTAGAATGGATTAGATTGCAAGACAGCATTATTTAAGACCAGTGCTGAGACAGTTTATGTGTTTCACACATTGTTTATGATCATAACGAAATTGTGATGTGGAGGAAGAGAAATTTAGCTGTTTTGGATTTTATTGTCTCCTGATGATCGCCTTAAGGTAAGCAACTATGCACCAATATGACACTATCCTTATATTTAAATGAACTCAGGAGAGAAAATTGTGCACACTTCCATCCCTCGGCTTTTGCCACAATAACACCATTGTCTTGTCAGATAACTTTATTCAAGGAATGTATAAGAAAAAGATTATGGTAATATACTAGTGTTTTTTTGATCTTCTTCAGTGTAGCACGAAAGTGAATGGGCTTATTTTAGGCTGTCTTAGTTCAAATATTACAGCCACTCGATTCCATTTTAACAGTATTATAGTTTTAAACAAATCCATTTATAGGTAATTAACAACTCTTAGAGGCACTCCCAAGAACTAATTCACCGTTGTGCTAATAGTAGTAACCATTGGTGTTGATTTATTTCTGAAATAAGGCAACTCTGAAATAAGGCAACATTTTATACATAACAGATAAACAAGAAAAACGATAAGTGTTAGTAAATAGATACTTAAAGTTAGGTTAGTTGGGCAACAAGTCGTAATGGAGACAAAGGATTTTTGAAAATGTTAAGTTTGGTCCTGTCAGGCACAATTGTAAAATTAATTGAAAATTTCTTTAATTCTTTACGTGTCCTTGAAAGTCAAAAGCAAAATTGTCTTCTCTGTGTGATGAAGATTGTAGAAACTGCTTTTTGTCTCTGACAGATGCTGCATAAATTCTACTCCTCTCCCATTGCTGATATTTAAGAAATATTTTTTTTCAAATGTTCTTTGTCTCTGACCGAGACTGCTTAAATTCTACTCCTATCAGATTGCTGACAGTTAAGAAACTTTTTTTTTTAAATTCTGAATGCAGTTGGAATTTACCCAGAAAGGAATGCTTTCTTTTTGCAAGTTTTTCCTGTCCAAGGTATAATTTGTTATATGTTGCCTCGATCACCTATTCCTATAGATTAATGTCTGATGCTTATTCAAAAGCATCAGATTGTTTTATTCAACACTTTCCACAAAGAACTCAAGTTATGACAGTATTGCAATTGTATAAAGTTACAGTATGAATTTGAAATATTGTACAAAAATGTAATATCATGTTAAGCTTCTTACGAATTTGACAACACATGTTTGAAAAACCCAACTGTGATGGCAGTTTCTTACAACAGCATCTTTATTTATATTTGATTGTAGATATATCATCTAAAACTTGCTGTCAAAAATATGTTTAAAAATCTTTTTCAAATTGATTTAGAGTGCATAATGATCAGCATTTTTTTCACAAGCATCAAACATTTACTCTAATATACCTACTGAATAGATATTGAATGATTAAATGGTTGATCCCCTAGGTAATTCACAATGCTAATCGAAGCTGTCAACTTGTATGTGAAATTGTCATGTGCAAATTTGAAACTTCTGCATTTTTTGTTTTTCACAAAGGACATTTGTATGCTTAATTTGTCCTGAAAATATGATGACAGAAAACATACTTTTCCATTCACCCGCCCCACACACACACACACATTAGCTAGATTAGGAGGACCTTGTAAATCCACATACATTAGGAGGTCCACCTCAGGGAAAGCATTTATACGCTTCCATTATAGAGGATTTTATTTGATTTTAGACGAAAACATGTCCTCGGGGTCCAGATGTTTTGAAAGACTACATTTTTTATTTGACTCATATGATGTGTTTTCCATATGCATTGGGGGAATGACACAAATGTGGTAAATGGCATATACTACGAGGACACATGTTTACACATCTGTAGTACACTACTCTTGAGAGGACTTTGCAGAATTACCTGCTCCTTGTCCAAGGGAAAATTTCAGAATTCCATTTGCTTCGTAAATTGGATTTATTTCATTGATCTATGTTTCCAGCTTTACCTAGTGTGGTATAAATAAAAAATACAAACAACAAAATATGTAAGTATATAAATTTTCCCTGTATTTGTTCAACTTCAGCATAAGCCAATCCGATGACTACAAATGACCCAGAAACAGCAAAACATCACTTGTCGGTTTTTAATTTGTTGAGACAATTGAAAATATTAGGGATTTAATGATGCAAAAAAGACAACAAAAACATGCGAATACACAACAATAAATTGTTTTAGCAGTAGCATATTTTAAAATTGTCAAACTTTGTCAATTTAAGACTATACATTGCTTGAGAAAGGCGAGCACAAACAATGTTAAAAATAAGGCAGCCAGAACCAATACAAAATATTAATAACTATTGAAATGTTATATCGAGAACAATAAGACTAGAAAGTCATGGATCCAGACTATAAAAGCACTAACTTACATTTCTATGCAAAATGGTAACTGCTTCTAGGCTTCCTTAATTATAATATCTCCGATTGGACCAGTTGTTAGTGACATAGCTTATGACGTAAATAGCTTCCAATCAATACAAGCTGGAATACGAATCTTTACTACAACTTTTTCTTCCTTCAGTCATCCGACAAAGAAACACATTATCATTCTTGACTCGTTAAAGCAACTCCATTAATAAAAGTGTCATTTAACAATCGTGACAACCATTTTCCCAGACACTGTTTTAGGGTAGACGGAAATATCAAATGTTTCCTCCTCGACTTCATACAAATTGCATCTCAATTAATGAAAAATCATTTTAAAAGTATTTAACTGGATTATCTCTATATTGATATTTGATTGAAGAAAGTACGCAACACATATTTTTCTCTTGCGAATATTAAACAGAACAACGCCATTCAATCTTCCAAACCTTACTCAATATGTTAATTTAACTTTAAATATCTAATGTATGGTGATACAATGCTCCCATATGAAAGTAGCATTCGTGGTTATAGGTCAATCAAAATTTGTTTGACAATCGTGCCTGCTGAGATTCGAACAACCAACCTTTCACTCAGAAATCAGACCAAAAAACAGAGAATATTTGTCTTTGATGAAATGAGTTCTCGACTATATGTTTGTCTTATTTTGTGGTATCTTGTGGAAGCTTAATTTTTTTATAGAAGGATTGAAAGGAGGTTATTGCATGTGTAAACATCAGTGCTGAAATTCGTAATTCAGTATCATTTTGTTTTTCATTTCTTACGTGTGTTAAACGTGTTTGAAAATGATTTATACTGTAGAAACTTATTAATTGTTAACCCATGATAAATTTAATGTCTAATTGCTATAATGACCGCTCCGGTGGCCTAAGTGATTAGAGCGTCAGCATCGGGTGCGTGAAGTCGCGGGTTTGAACCGCGGACGAGTCAGACCAAACACTTATCAAAATGGTACTAACAGCTGTCTCGCTACGCGCTCAGCATTAAGACGTTAGTGTTAGGACTGGTCGGCCTGGTGTCAGGATAATATGATTTGGTGGGACATCATGCTACATGTCTGCGGCATGATGCCACAGTGATAAGCATGTTATATTATATTAGACCATATTATTTGGTTTTCCTGTAACTAGTTTCAACGGTACTTTGACACTTTTTTAGCTATATGATGTATCAGATATTGGATTTAGTACGTTATTTTACCTCACGAATAGCAGTACAATAGATCAACCATATATGGCATTTGTTATAGGAAAAAGACTTCCTCGATTAACTTATTACAAGAAAAGTTATGTTATCATGCAAGTAAATATACACATTTTAAATAAATGTACGTCTGGCTGCTACAGCGTTGCGAAAATTAACTTTGATGTATTTTGATGGTATTTTTAATGTTTAGGAACAAATCATATCAATTTGCTAGAACAAAGTGTTGTTTACTATATTTGCAAAACCAGCTATTCAGTTAGCATTCTGTACCCATTTTAAGTCTATCCATCAACAAACCTAACTGAAGTTTCTTCTCTGTGCTAATATGAAACTATATAATACATATTTGCATTACATACCCATTTTAATTTGAATAGCCGATACGGAACACGATACAGATATTCAATCTGGTATTCCATATCGCACATCTAAACTGTCATAGTTTGTAACTACTTTGACAATTTAAAAGATTCAATTATAGCCCACTTATGGAATATATTGAATGATCAATTGCAATATATTTTACATTATTCATAAAGTTTGTAATTTGTAGAAATGCAGCCATATGTGCTGAACATTACGGCTTTTGCCGCTGGGGATAATGGCATAGGCGCCCGCAGGAATTGTTTGCAGGGGTCAGGAATTTTATGCAGGGGGGAGGGGTAAGTCAGTCATGGTCGGGAGAGTTGGTATAGTAAGCAGTCTGAAACTAAAGCTAATAGTTACTAAGCGTTTTGAACAGAATCTTGTGACATATCTTCAGCTTCATTTGCATTATTAAAATTGCCGGAATATATATATATATATATATATATATATATATATATATATATATATATATATATATATATATATATATATATATATATATATATATATATATATATATATATATATATATATATATTTGCAGTATGATTTACAGGGGGTCAAGTGAACCCCCTTGATCTATGCTCCTGGCGCCCATGAATAATGGGATATTGACATAAGTAGCGACAAACAGTTTATGGGCACGTCAAGGTATCTACCGGCATCTACCGCAGAGCAATTAGAGTAGGTTGAGGTTAAAAACAATATGTTGGACAGAATGACAATGGCCTCTCAGACGATACTTGCGTACACAGTGACACCAAACTTGGCACAGACAGACAGAGAGAGAGAGAGAGAGAGAGAGAGAGAGAGAGAGAGAGAGAGAGAGAGAGAGAGAGAGCAATGACTACAATCTTGAATTCACAGTTCAAAAATGCAAAGTACAGAAGACCCAGGGATTGATGACAAAACGTTAAAGCATTGTTGAAAATGCCCCCACGTTCGGTGAAAACTTTATCCCATCTTTTTTTCAAAACTTAAGTCGTTGCCAATCTCTTTACTTTAATGAAGCCGGACGGCTTGTACAATGGACCAGAAAATTAATAGTTATAGTTCCCAGCAACCCATACGGCTCGAGTCAGACTCTTCAGTAGGAACTATGTCGACGGTGTCAGTCTGTTTATCACTTGACACGGTATACCGTTCTCCCGCAAGCGATCATGTTAGACTCTCTACGAACTGACACTCAAATCGACGAGCGTTGCCTCAGTCATCTTCTGCAACAAATTACTCTTCATTGAAAGGAGATTCTAACAGCAGAATGTTGTCTTAAACAGCTTGACATTATCTTTGGCCGGAGAACGGTATACAGTGTCAAAAATTCAACAGACTAACATCGTTGATACAGTTCCTATCGAAGAGAGTGACTCCAGTTGTATGGGGTATTTACAGCCACGGCAATGGCGACACAGGGAAGATACATTCCAGAATATAAACAATTTTAACTACCGAACTTACCCAAATTGATCTCAGTTTCAGGGTTCCAAAATTATGGTCAGCGGAATATTCAGCAAGTTTAAGTAAGGAACTTCTAAGTTGTCTATTAATATTACTGATGACTCGAAAATCGGGCGATACAACTGACTCAGGTTTGCAACATTAAGGTATACACATCGAATACAGGAGCAGCTATTTCGACTGTGATGCAAATGTATAGGAATTACATATAGTTACAATATTGTTGAGCCTTTTTAATGACCGGACACATGCAGGGAAGTGTATAGCTGTTTATATCGAAAATTTTTCCAACATTCAAGTAGAACACAATGAGAAGAAAATAGAACAATATTGTTTAGAAATTTCTTCTTAAAAGTATCTCAATTAATATTTAAAGTCGTCCACATGTTAGACAGTTATCGAATCTTCTTTTTCGTAATGAAATATATGCTTAAATTATCAGCTTTAATTTAAATGTATCAATACTTTCTTTGCAAAACGTCATAACAGATCTTCTTTATTCTGTTAAAAGGAAATATCTGATACATATTTGTCTGTGTTTGCATACCTAATCTGAATCACGTTGTTTCTTATTTGCTCCGTTTTTGCACCGATGCATATGGGATGTGTATATTGTTATGTATGGTACAATAAAAAGAAATACTGACCAAACGAGGACATGATCTGTAACGCTCAACACAAGTTTTGTTATAGCTACATGAGGTTTGGGCAATCTGTTTTTGACGCAAAAGGGGACGTCCTTGTATCGAAGTGTGTCACCGGTATGTTGGTGTTTACTCTCGCCGATATTCCATCTTTACACTGGCACCCAAGCTCACATACATATCCACAATCATTTACTTCATAATCATTTATACGAGGCCTTAAATTTTGCAGCTTTATACAATTTCTTAATTCCATACCACAAAGCTAAAATATGTTAATTGATCACAAAAATTTCGAGAGTACATTGGACCTAAATAAAAGATTACATACGTATATACCGGGTAGTACGTTATATGTACACATGTGAAAGCCAATTATTTTATCTCTGTAGCCTTAAATGCCGGTTGAAAAACATGATATTAACAAACAAGATGTGGTCTGTGTCTTTAATAAGGCAAAAATAATCAAAAGCAAATATCGGTTATAAATTAACTATAATGCCTTAATAATTTACTTGTTGTTATGATCGCTGTCTAGTATCTGACGACACTTCAGCAAGATCGTAGCGAAGATCACCCTAAGCTCAGGTCACGCAAGGCGACAAATGTCTCCATTAAAGTAACGTCGGAGCAAGAGTACATTTCCTCCTAACCAGAAACGATTATAAAAGCAAAATTAGAAATACGGTAGGTACCACAGCATACATAGCAGTACACCAGGGCCGCCATGGCAGGCTAAATCTCTATTGGGAAAATTGGTCAGGACAAGCAGGTTTTGTGTTTGTTTGTTTTGTTTTTGTTTGTTTGTTTTTAATCGTGGTCTCCAAGAGGTTCCCAGAACTCGTAGAAGAATCGGATACCACACAATGCTTCCCATGACTAGAAACTACCCCGAAAATCACCGCCCGCTCAGAACCCATAGAGTAACCCTGGCTTTTTTTGGACAAGGCTACAGAGAGCTCATAGCGACCAGCTCACACACCACAATTAGCGAGCCGCCAACACACGTACCGCAAAGATCCCACATCTGAAACTATACGATGGACTCAACAGCCGATTAGATACGTGTCCTTATAGAAAATATTGAGACCCCACAATTAGGAAAATAAGTTAGACAACTGAAAGAAGGCAAGCAGCTAGACATTCGATTACATAAATGTCGTTGTAGCAAAATACAGTGCTCCAGAGGTATCCTAGCAGTACGAGAGCCATGGAGAGGCAAGAAACAGTACGGATAACCTTTCACGGAATGGAATTCTAGCCGATCCAACAAGAGAACACTTTCATGTCTTCATTGAGGACCTCTAAGGATTTCGGTACCTATCAAAGTGAGACGTTGTGTATATCATTTGAAAGACTTTATGGACGAACGGCTAGACGAGGTCCGCCAAGTAAGTTATGGGAGCCATCCACCTCGACAAACGCAAGTCCGAAATTCCGACGTAGTACATACTGTCTTCATAACGACAAAAACGGACATGGGAAGAACATTGAAACAGATTAAGCTCCTGACCAACCAAAAAGCATGCTTTGCTTGGGCACATATCTTCTATCCTAAATGATCCAAACCTGCAGACGAAGTAATGTATATCCCCGAGCGCGTGCATTCAGCTCCATTGACACACTCGAGATAGGCGTTGCACGAGAAATGGCCTACCAGACGGCGGGGGAGGTATCCTTGCCAGAAGAGGCATGAAACCCTCCAGATAGCTTTTTGAACGATACGCTAGCGAAGATCACTGTGGAAAACGCAAGTGGCACGAAGACAGTGCATGTGTCGCCATTCTTAATTTTGGTCACTGTAGAAGCCGAAAACTAAAGTTATCGTGCCAAAAAGGAAAAAAAAAATCACTGTAAAGAGTTTTGAACAGATGGAGAGATAGGCGGAGAAACAGAGTGATAATTGTATACAATATGCCGAACGATCAACATATTAAACGTTATCATGTACATCCCTCTCTCTGTGATCTTTCCAACACTCTGAGGGGGTGAAATGGTTGAGAAGGTCAGCTGTCTAGATCGGGAGTGGTTAGTGGTGTTGCGAAGGTCTCTCGCCTAAATCAGGCTCTAATTTATTCATGCATCCAACATATTTTATTTTTCATGCCTAGTCTATATTCAGTTTATTTACTGAGAGAAACGCTATTCACAGAAAACTTGGTGAATGAACACGGCGAAGATGTTTCGCTTTTGTTTTGTTTTGCGTCAGTCCTCGTCTTACATTGGACTCGTAAAATATAATTTTAAATGTGATTTAGAAGACTCCACTACATAGAGCGCTCTTGGAACTATGTTAGTACAAAGTTGGGCTCAAAAACGCATAATTTACACTGTTTTAAAAGAACAGCCTAAGATACGACACTGATTAAATCGCCATTGCAACTTTAATCCTCTTCACCCACTGTTGATTAACAGTGTTCGCTGTCCCCCCCAAAAAATGTTATAGCATGTGGACAAAGTCTATTTTTGTGTAGATTATATTGCTTTGTCTAGAGCAGACAGATATGTTTGATGACTGAATTTTATTTATCTTTCCATTGTGACCTTTACTTATTCAAGATGAGTAGACACGATACATTACATTGCCTAACATAATATGAATCTAGTATCTCACAATGAAAAGCTTTAAAAAAGGACATCTATAATACATCAACATAGAACTCTAATTCAATACATATAATTCAAACTGTATGATAACATTATCTAATCCGATTCGAAAGAGCTGAAGTACTCTTTCTCTTGGACATTTGTTAACATCCAGCATCATTATTTCACTTGTTCATGTCTCCCTTAAGCTGGCTTGTCGTACGGACGTCACTGATGACTTTGCGAAATATCTCAAAATTGTGCGATGTTCTTCAACGCTCTTTGGGATTTTGCAAAGTCCAAACCTGACCACTATTTGAGCGTGAGACGTTATATACCATCTTTGATTGCCTATTTTTACGGTGGTGAGCAGATCTTCTTATGTCACAATTGCATCTTGTAACCGAGTGTAATGTTGCTGTCCTTCCGAATATTCTTCAGTCTTGCCAGAATAATTGTTGTCGGGACATCCCCGTAAAGAACATTAGTTTTGAACCTTCATCAGAGGCGGAAATTGAAGCTTAAAACTTTCTTGAGCTTCTGTCTATTCACTCTTATTTCCTTTTGGATGGCGCTCGGTTTGTTTGTCATTAGCTTGGTCTTTTAATCGCTGATCTCCGTCCCATACCTTATTGCTTCGTATTTAAAACGGTTCACTAAGGTTTCCAGGTCTTCATCATCTCCTGCTAAGCCATCTGTATGATAAGCAAAGCGGAGGCTGGAGATTGCTCTGCCTCCAGCACTAATTCTGCCCACATGGTTTTCCAGGGCATTAGGGATTCAGATATGATTCTTTCGAAGTAGATGTTGAAGAGATTGGGTGAGAGATGGTACCATTGTCAGTCTCCGACTGTGGTTATGAACCAATGTCCATAAGGTTGCCTTCCATACTGTGTCCAGAGGCTTCTGTAAGTCAGTGAAGACATGATAGAGGTCTTTTCGATGCTGCAGATATATTTGTATTTCACAGAAGATTCTAAGATTCGAAGAACTGTTATACTGTGCTACTTCATTTTCTGAAACCTCTCTGTGCTTCAGGAATGGTGTGCTTAGCTTAGGGTTTCAGTCTGTTGGGGGATTATTTTAAGCATAACCTTGTTTGGATGACATATGAGGCTGATTGTTTGGTACTTCTTGCACAGCTGCAGATTCCCTTTCTAAACAGAAGAGTGACGATCAGAGACTGGGTCTATAGGGAGGGTCATTCTACTGTTTGACAGATGTTTGTTGCAGATTGTTGTGAGTACCACACTTGCCAAGCATATCTCTGGCAATGCCTATTACAGCCGTGGTACAGGTGTTGATCAAGATGTTTAAGTTGATTTCCTCAGCACCAAGAATTGTGAGCAGTGTAACTGTTTGCTTATTGCTGCCTTAAACGCTCGAGCAACGTTTGGATCTTTAAGTTTTTAAAGTTCAATGTTGATCCTAGTATATCGGTCGTCTTCAGTAGGTCATGACTGCTGCCCATGTAAGCTAATGGGAAGCTACATGCTATGTCAGTGTTAACCCTACACCGGACGCGATTCCTCAGCAAGACGTGCGCAATCCAGTCGTGAAGCTTTCTGTCTGAAATATGCCTCATGTAGATAATTTATGGCTGTCCATTAACTCTGGATTAGTGTAGATGGGGAAGTAAAGGAGCTTGAGTCCCGTCTCATTCGTATGCTCATTATGAACACCTAAATACGAAAGCATGGAACAACTGCCACTGTACTAACGATTGGTGTCCCATCAAAAGATTTGTTAAGATTTTTATGTTTATTGTTTCGGTTATAAAGTTGTAGATGATTTAATCATAGACTTGATTTGCAAGTGACAACCTCATTTCTTCAAAAATAATACTGTCATTTTTTGATAAAACATAAATTTTGTTCCGGAAATTTACAGCAGTCAATCTTACACTCCTCGATTTTTCATATCTTATGTTCTCTGAACTTTGTACATTGTATATATATATATATATATATATATATATATATATATATATATATATATATATATATATATATATATATATATATATATATATATATATATATATATATATATATATATATATATATATATATATATAATGTAATAATAAAGAAATAGAAATACACATACAATGGTTTCAGATAATTATCGTAAAGCAAGCATTTACATGTTTGCATAAACATACATCATTGTTCAAAATTCCGTCTTTCGAACACAGTAGAACTTTAAAATTATGTACAACAGTATACTTCTAAATAGTAGTTTTGTACGATTTTGTTACGAAGTTTTCATCATTTACTTCCAAGTCTGAACAAATATAAGCCAGATAAAATTAGGAAGGATAATATCATATACTAAATACGTTAGCATCTTTTTGGAGCGAATTTCTTTTTACATGAATATTCGATTTTTAGGGTTCGTGATAGAACTAATGGAATTATTTTGGAATAAATTCATAATTCTGTATATTACTCTGCATGTTTTATTTTATAACTTTCATAATTAAATAATTTGTTCAGTTTTACAAAACTTGTTTATTTCGTTTCATTATGTTACTTAGCGTATGACCATATGGTCGTAACAGTAATTGTGTCGCTCCTTCAGGATGGGAATGTCAGATAAGTTAAATTTTATTTCTGTAATTTAACGTCTTTCCTTTCGGAATGTCCTTGACCCTGGTGTTATGGTTTCACAGAGTGAAGACAACCAGATTTCACAATGTCGTCTAGGATGATAAGTTTTGTTTACCCAATCCAGCCGTGGAGGATTTGGAGTGTTTAAAGAGAGATGAGTTGCTGGAGGCAGCCACTATTCAATTTCGGACGTAAGTTTCAATTTCGGACGTAAAACCATCTTTGTTACAACAAGAAATTAAATACAAATAGTGTGCAGTATTTGGTAGAAAAAAATGTTTAATACAAGTACTTTCAGTTTCATTAGTAAATCTGTATCTGGATATGAAATGATAGTAACAGAATTGAAATTAAAAAGATGGAAATACAGCTAAAAATGCTTCAACTTCAAAAAGAAGAGAGGCAAATGCAGAAAGAAGACATAGAGATGCAAAAGGAGAACGAAGACAGGGAAGGCACGGAAATGCAGCTGAAATTTAAAGAATTAGAGCTGGTAAATATCCATTCCACTCTCATACGATTACTTCCAAATCTCAATATAGCACAACTTATCGGAATCAAACTGCTGATAAGTTTAATAAAAAATGCTTATTGTTAGACATTAAGGCTCTCTATGTCTGATTGCTACAGATTAAAACATAAGCAACACAATGAGGACAGAGGAATTACAAATGACCTTATTTTTAGTAGGTCAAAGTCATGGCCTTGTATTGGAAGCAATATAATTAGTCTGTCTGATTTTATTATGGAGAATTATGAACCATTCATGTTGAAAGGTTCTATATCACTTATTGCTGATTCCACCAATCCTATCTCTATTAAAATATTAACGGACACATGAACTTCCCAGTCTTTTACTATCAGGTAAGATGCCATTGTCTGTTAAGTCTTTTTCTAATGAAACTGTTATTCTTCAGAGAGTGTCATCAGACTAAATTCAGGACCTGTGACTGTCGGAGCGCCGATTTCTTTGCGCGTTGAGGGTGTTCATTTATTGCTAGGCAATGACTTAGCCTGAGATAAGGTAGTGTTTAATCCATTTGTAACTGATACGTTTAATTTGGACCCAAAATGTGATCCTATTAAAACTGAAACACCTGATTCATACAATGCTTGTGCAGTTACTAGAGCTATGACAAATATAGCTATTGAAAATGAAGTTGATCAGGAAAATATTTCTTTAGCTGACACATTTATTGGTCATTATTTTGATAAGGTCACATTTGCTCCAGGTATTGATCATTAAAAAGGTATTAATCATAGTCATCCTCTTTTTACTACTCATTCTCTTGATTCTAATCAGGGTGACAAGAGACAATCGCTAGTTGCCTAACAGGAACAAAATCATGCTGTATCCTATTTGTTCCAGAGGACTAGTAGCGAAACTTAAACCATACATGTATAAGACTGTTATTTTGTTACAAATACGGTCCTTATGAGAAAATGCTGACCACCCAGATACCTGCTGGTGGCGACATTGAGTGGTCAATGAACAAAGTTCGATATATTTAATTTTTTATTGTTTATTGGTTTTCTTAGTGATTATATGTGATATACATTTGTATTAGGTACCTAACCTTATCGAAAATCAAGTCCATGTTGAACCTGCCCAGTAATATTTATTTTATAAACAACATAATACATAGCTAATATTTTCCTATGACTTAGAATTAATTATTCAGATAATTATGAAGTAAACATGTTTATTTTTTCTCTGCGTCTATGACATTGGAATTCCCCACACAAAACTGGTCTACATGATATTATAATTTAGTAATAAACCTTATCTTGTTGACAGCTTAAAAATCTTCTAGAAACGAACTTTTGAACCTCATACTGGTTCTATTTTATTTTGTCTTAGTTTTTTTATATAATCTTGTTTACTTCAGACATTACTCATTCTTGTATTCACATCTGATGCAGAATAAGTATTATTGCTACGTTCCGTATTTCATTTGGGTGGAATTATTCATTCAAAGTGTTATTCACCAGAATTATGAAGTGCTCATTAATAATATTTTTGGACTGGAACATTAATTTAGAATTTTTGGGAATTCAGACAAGAACATTTTGGATTATATTATTGTGATAGATCAAAAGACTGTTAGCACATCGTCACACTAAAGGCAACTGGTTCATTAGCAAGTTTGAGACTACACGCACATCACCACATTCAATATTGGAGATTATTTTGGAATACCACTGAAAGTCAGTTGGAATATCATACATTTGAACTTGTGATAACACTATTTGGACTATTTGGGAATTAATTCGCATTCCCGTAAGTTCTTTTAAATATAAACTTTGTATTACAGAGATATAAACTATTTGTTTAATTTTACAAAACGTATTGGTTCTTGCTCTTTTCAGTTGCTTTGTGTAAGACCAGAGAGTCTTATTAGCTTTACAAGTTGTATAGACAGGAAAGTCTTAGTCTTGCCAATGAATCTCCATTCAATAATTATTTCGGAGTCAATAAGACTTCAGTTCAAGAATCGTTAAGTTTACGTCCTTTTGAACTTGTTTCTGGCCATACTGTCAGTAAGTCATTCATTCTTTTAAGGAGAAACTTATTTCTAAAGGTGATTCAGAGCTTGATGTTCTTTATTATATCTCTAAGTTTGACAATAAGTATAAGCTCTCTTGCCCATATCTCAATGTCCTCTATAGAGTAAGTAGTATGATCTTTATATAGTTAAAAAGAAAGTCACTTAAATTATATTATCAACACCCCTGGGAGGCGGGAACATATACAAATCTGCTAGATAAACACGTTAAAGGATTATGTAGATAGAGATAGTCCTGTTAATCAGTCTATCAATTTATTTGTACCTGCCCCACACAGCGTGGTTTTAAACGATGTCTTGCAATTAGACTGTAGTGACTTTGGTGTAACTAGTCTTCGGAATGTCGATATTTGAAATGATCTGGACCAGAAACTTTCGCATTTACATACACAAGGAAGGAATGGGTTAAAATAGCTGATATGTGAATATCGGCGCTTATTTCCAGATGTTCTAACACGAACTAATAAAAACTACCATGATGATGAAATTGTAGATTCTACGCACGTGAAACAGCATCTTCACACGATGAATCATCTCAAGCAGAAATTTTTAATAAAGGAAATTGAATATTAGTTTCATAATGATTTCATTGAGCCAAGCAAAGTAATTTTAGTTCGCCATGTATGCTAGTGCCAAAACCAGATGATTCTGTACATATATGCACAAATTACAGAACATTGAACAGTGTCACCAAAACAGATTCATGTACAATACCAACAAACGATGACCGCAATGCCAAATTAGAAATAACAAATATGTCACCAATTTCGACGTGTAGTGAGAATTTTGGCACCTTCCACTTGCGGAAAAGCAAACGAAATGTCGGCATTTGCATTTCCGGGTGGACTTTACCAATATAAAGTGATGCCTTCGGTATGAAAAATTCTCTCAACATTCGAGCGTTTAATGAACATGGTACATCTCATGTAGATGGCTTTTTGATGCATACATCGGACAGGCCATTATATACAGTGACGTCTTGATAGACCACCTGGAAACTATCTAGAAATTCTTTCGTCTATTGTATGAGACAAATTTGACAATTAATTTGACTAAAAGTGATAATGTGGAAAAAGGTCAAGGTCAACCTGTTAAAGTTAAAGTTTGCTCGTGCAGGAATATAATTTCGGCATTAGGCACATCAAGGAAAACGGCAATATGGTTGCAGATTCACTTTCACGTAGCTTTGTACTATAGTGGTTTGTTTAATATATTTTGTGTCATTCATAAGTCATCTTTCTTTTCGTTTGTGAGGGGATGTGTTATATATATCTATATTTTTTTTTTACTTTTGGTGCATGACTGTATCTATTGTTTGTTTCAATTATGTCACGTAGATTGTATAGGATCTGTAAATATGTGTTGTCAAGTTTCTAATAATCAACATATTTACAAGTTTGGAGCTATGTATGATTGGCTAGTTAAAGTCAAGTGGACGTGTACATGAGTAAGCATTGTAAAATATTAGATGGAACAGTAAGGTCTGTCAAGTAGGGTATATTGCAAAATATAGTCGTAATAGAATCGTGGAGATGTGTATAAGGAAAGAACTGGCTTTTTGATGTAGTTTTTCAGTCAGGCAAGACCTCTGAGGCCCATCTTGGATTATTGTTAAATAACTGACGTGATCGTGGTTGTAAGGGTATGGAACTAAATGCATAGGCAATGCCTTTTACTGATTTGCAGACGCCGCATATGTTAAATTTCAATTTTAAGAAACTTTTTAAACAATAAAAATGCATATGACAAATTTATTTTTATTTACTTTGGGTACAATCAATATATACAGCATCTGATCTTTCTGAAACGAAACCTATAATTAAATGTGAATAAAATGTATCTACATAATCAGAGAATTGAAGTGTTAATTTAGTTTTAATAGAATAGTCCACTGGGCTTTCATCAACTCAGCAGAAGCTGGCTCTGATGATTGTTCAAACCGAGATATTTCACTGTACTAATATTCATTTTATTTCTAAAATCAGTTGTACTACCACCATGTATACAAACGTAACATATGTAACTGTAAGTGTATGTATAAATATAACTGTGCAGGATAGAGTCCTGCCATATCAGCACGGAATAGATGCTGTGATGTGTCCTCGGGTAACTCAATTTGCCTCAGTATACAATGATCTATTTGTGTTGATGTGATGTAAACCATCAAAACAAAACAAACCATGCACATTTGGAGCAAGGGTATCAAGGAGGAATTTATTAAGGGATCCATACCCATGGCAATAAACTAGCAGCATCACGATTTTTACAATTCTAATAATAATAATAATAATAATAATAATAATAATAATAATAAAGTTGTTCAGTTATGAATATCAGTCAGGTTAATCCAACTGTGTATTTTACATCTTCATTATTGAACTAACGTATCACAGATAAGATTTGTAAACCATATAAGAAAAATAAAATGCCAGGTATAACGTTCTCAAAGGAATCTGATATCATGGAGATGGAATATGCTAAAGGGAAGAAAACAATACCGAGGCCAGCATACGCTATGACGTTAAGACTAAAACTTCTGATTCACAAGTTCCGGGAATATGGTACCTGTACTATTGAGTAGCCCTTTATATAATAATGGGGTGAACACTTATAATGGAGTCTTTATTATTCCCATTAAAATTTAATTTACTTATTGTCATATATCTTTTTTATCTATATTTACCTTCTCTCTCAAGAGGAAAATAAACAAAGAAAAAATTGACAAAAGAAGAAAAAGATGTACTCTTGACAGCATTTGAGATATGTTTGCTGGCAGAGAGAGTGCCTCAAAAGAAAGAGTGTCAGGATGCTATGACAAAATATCCTATATTGGCAGGCAGAAGCTGGCAATGGCTTGTTATTTTTGTTTCAAGGAGAGAACGTGCTTGCAACAAGGAAGCTAAAAAAGACAGCGTTTGTCACAACAATGAATCCAATGTCATATTGTTTACAGATGATGACTTTCTAGCACTATATATAATCCTATAGATCTGAGCTTATAAAACAAGCGAGAATCCATTGCAGACCAAATGAATATATGTCCAATCCATTAAAATGTGTCCACAATTGATACAATTTTCATATAATTACATCACAATCTAATCACGTCACCCACATATGACCACACATATTAATACCAAAACTCAAAATTTCACTACCTCCAGTAACTATTGCTCAAAAATGCTAAAGTTGTTTATGTGAGGAAGATCTAAGTCCAAACCGTTCATGAATATGTAATACAAAAGGTAAAATTGCTGTATCAGCCTGAACATATAATGAAATCGTCTACATCTGCATACTAATCCACCTGAACAATGTTATGTATAACTTGTCTTTTTCAACTGTACTAAACGTTTCTACCAAATAAATGTCTAAACCTTGCCTATTCCACTCCACAAATAATAAACATTTGAAAAGACAATGCTGCAAAGAGCCGAAAATCTAAGCAGATCATGGAGATTTACATACTTGTATGTCCACAAAATTTCGTATCTTCTTTGAGCGCGTTTTGGTAAAAAAGTGTAAAAAATTGTTTGAAAAGCGTGTAATTAAACATTGCTGTAATTGCCTAAAAATAAAAAGTGTCATCTATTTATGACTTACAGGTAATGAAGATGTAGATTGTCACGGTTCGCAGCAAAAGAATATGCCCTCCTTATGCTATTATAGACGGGGCATAATAACACGAGAAATTACATATTATATCCAGGAACTCAAGACTATTTGTTTGCATGGTGTGGTGAAAATGCCATTTATTCAATAAATGGGGTAAGTATAAAACACAGTAAGTTTTACAGAAACCTTTTTATAATATTGAAATCGTTTCTAATGTGATAAAGAAAAAGTTAATATATTCTAAGTCTTCAAATTCAATAGCTGAAAATAATACACTGAATACTAAAATTGGGTAAGAATGTGATCTGCACAATTTATATTATGCAACTTACATATAGTGATAAATTATTATAAAGCCTAAATACACAAAGAATGTCTTTGTTGCTTGCATTTATAAACCAAATTCATGCAAGATTAGATGCTGTTTGGTCATGCATTGGCTCAAAATATGAACATATATACAAAAGGAAGACCTACAGTATCATTACTATTTGCATCAAAGAATACAGTTTATCTATGGTTTTAATGTAAATTAGATTGGAATTTTGCAATCAAATGCATTATTCTACTTAAGCAGGTTTACTCTGGATAGCTGCGAAGATATGCCTGAGTATTATTCTACAACGTAATATAGTTACAATAAAAACGAGCAACAAGGCCGTTATGGTGCATTTAATTGACCTTAAATAGTCTGTCAGATTGAATTGGTTTGTGTAGCGGTTTGATCATAGTATTGCAAAACGGTTCTTCCGAAGCGGGACTTGCAATTATGTTATTTTTTTTTTTTGGAAGTAATTTTTATATATACACTTTTTTCCAGAAATCATCAAGGAAATTGATAAACATAATCAAAACAATTGAGGTACCTGTCATTGTTATGGTCTTTTCCTGTAATCCATCCTTGAGCTTGCATGAGTTTTGTTTTGTTTACTGTTGTATTAGAATTCATGGGGGACTCGGCGAAGGAGAATTTAATATGTGTTACCCTCAATAAATAAAGTTATTATTATTTTTTATTATTACAAAATTGTTATTAAAGGTTTTCAGTTACGTGGAAAATTTTGAAAGAAAAGGAAGCAAAAATGCAAACGAAATGGCACAGCTTTCTAATGCAATTTCATCTTGTCCACAATTCTTAGTTCTTCTGAAAAATCTGTACACCGGTCAGCCGTTATCCTGTATACAGCTATGGTACATCATGGCACTGTTGCAGAGGATAAATGCATTATATGGAGCCCATGTCCTCCATTAGCTTATCACCATGTTAAATAATGGGACTTTATCCCATTTATTTGTTTACCATCTCCTATCAAGCAAATGAAATTAAGAATTAATACTGTTATATGAGACTTCACATCTTCGAAAGCACATTGGACGATTCAAATTTATAAAAATCAGTGTTTTCTTAATCTCCAATAGTTCATAAAAGATAAGCTTTTGTCTGTTGTTTTCTTTTTTATTTTTGCATTCTGTTACTTTTAGGGTGATAACTTGTATCTTTCTACACCTACACCGATAGGAACTTTGGACTTACTGTTTGTCACATAGTCTTAAGCCAAAATAGAACATTCGTTAAAGTGTTATTAAATTAATAATAATAATAATAATAATAATAATAATAATAATAATAATAATAATAAATGTTGGATGGAAGCACACAATTAGATCTTTTATCCTGAATACATGCATGAGTGTGCAAGTGTTTGTTTACTAAATGAAATAGTTAAGTTATATATATATATATATATGTATATATATAAGTATATGTAGTAGTATATATATAGCATATATATATATATATATATATATATATATATATATATATATATATATATATATATATATATATATATATATATATATATATGTGTGTGTGTGTGTGTGTGTGTGTGTGTGTGTGTGTCATGAGATTGGTAATTTCCGACACATTTCAATATGGTGCTGCATAAATCTTCCAAATATGTAACCCGATGTCTCACATCCGATCTCACTTTACGACAAAAGCTAGATAATTAGGCTTGAGCTGTCATTTAGTTCAGCCCATCTGTAGGGACACAGCTCCATGTCCACTGTTCTTCGGTTACTAAACGAATGACATAGCTTGCCCCATATAAAGTACTTGTGACCACCTGCTGGAAATAATTCATTCCATTGTACAGGAAGGTCTTTGTCCATGACTAATTAAGCAGACGAGATTTTAATCTAATAGCCAGTGGCAACTTATATCGAGTCCTTTTATATGTACAATCTGTACCAGGGTATATAGAGACTGAAAGTTGAAAACGATGGTGAAAATCGTTTTATTTCTACGTTGCACGACATTTCCTCAACCGTTTGAAACCGATACAAGAGCTTGTATTGTCAGGAAACCTTGGGACCTTCAGTTAATTGATGTATACTGAAACAAACGTACCGAAAAGGCACTTTCGGTTTGAAGGTTTAGATATAAAGTATCCTTTCGGCTTCGTAACTCGTATCACACATAATAATACGCACGTGGATGGATAAAAACGAGGTAACATATTGCGTAGTGTTCTCTTTCTTGTGATTAATACAATGAATGTATCGCCAACGGAATTCGACTTAATTAGACTGTGTATTTATTGTAAATAAAGCAAATTAATCAGATCAATCACGTTTTAATATCCGACTCTAGTGCAGTCTTGTGATAGCCTTGAAAAATATTTTCACCTACATTTGTACTCATTGGGGTCCTCTTTCATTGTGGGACAAACATAACCAGATTAAAAGATTTGACAAATAGAAAGTAAAGGTCAACAGGATGTTTACTTTAATGTGACATTCAGAAGACTTAGTATACTGATTACCTGAAATCGCTAAATGCCAGATATAACGTATTTTTTTCTGCAAATCAAACATTGTTTCAGATTTACAAATAGCTTGGGAATAATTGAAACATTTTCACACTGAAACACAAATGCCAAACCAGTCTTTTCAATTTGTGAGACTATTCTGGATGTTTAAATGTTAAATATTTTTTAATATTTAAATAATATATATTAAATATTTCTCAACATTTAGATTAAGAAAAAGACTTTGACTCTTACTTTTAAGAAGAGTTTATTTAGTTCAAGTTCATTTCACGAAAACAAAACTTAGACAACTGAACGAAAAGAAAATGGATATAATCGATTGATTAATGTACACCATAACATGCATGCAGGAGATGATACATAAATACGTCCATCAATTTGTCCATGCATATTCAAATCATGTAATAAAAGATTACAAGTCTACAGGAATGACAATTTAAGGATGAGGCAATTCGTGAAACGATTAATTTACGGCTCGAAGCTTCTTCTAAAATGTTAATACTTATATTGCTATGTTGTCATAATGCCATTGTCAAATACGTACAAACTAGATATATTTTCAAGAGTTCTAAAATTATCATCCAAGAATGATGATTCAGTATGTTAGTCCCGGCTGTTTGCCACAGGTCCCAGCTTTTAACGGTAAGAAAACTTGCATATGCAATTACTGTGATTGCGTTTAAATGCATACTTGTCTTTGATTTCACACGAAGTAACTTATCTCGAAGTGCTATACCTTATATGTGTGTAGGTGTCAATACATTTCTCTAATTCAGAGTCAACATACATATTTTCTATGTTTGAACTAATGCTCATCCTAGCGTTGAGGTGCATGCACGTGATGGAACAAATCCTGTTTATATTTCTGGTGACATACTAATTAATCAACAGCTTTTTGGGTAATGAGACATGTAAGTACTGAATTATTGTTCCCGGTGCAATTTCCTCTCTTCGCCATTATTTAAATGAAGCATGTCGGAATTGTACCCATTTGTTACGTAGTTTAAACGAAATGTATAATAATTATATTCATATAAATATATTCTTACTATATGGGCAGAGGTGGAAAAGGTAACATTTTAAGATATGGTATTGTCTTAAATTAAAATAGGATATATCGGCTAAATGGAGCTTCAGATTGATCCCATTATAATAGTAGTAAGGGAAAGTGATGGTTCTGGCTCAAAGACCTCTCCCCACCCTCCAAACAAATAGAAATTACCATCTCGGAGACCCCCAACCCCTATCCCAAAACGACTTTCATTTTTTAGCTAGGAGATTTCTACCTCAAATATAATCCAAGGCTTTTACCCACCTCCAAACAAATATAAATTACCTTCTCAGAGATGACTCAATCAGGCAAAAGATAGGGAATTTCCAATGGATTTGCCAGAATCTTCTAGAATCAGGTAAAATATAGGTATTTCCAATGGAATTTTCAGAATAACGCAATCACGTGATTTTCTAGAATATTCTAGAATCAGGCAAAAGATAGGGAATTTGCAATGGATTTTCCAGAATAACACTATAACAGCAGTCAGAATTTTCTTCTAGCCATTGCACTGCTACACTTTCAAGAGGACATCTTCACCAAGCGGATGATATGCGAACAGGTAAGTGAAAATTGTCAAACATTATTTCTAAAGTTTAGACAAAATTTCATACCCTATCATTATCATACTTTTTTTGATAATCTTTTTCATACCTGCTGATTCTCATTGGTAGAATATCTGTTAACATACTGTCAATAATACGATGCTCAAGGACCTCTCCCCACCCTCCAAACAAATGCAAATCTCTATCCCAACAAGACTTTTATGTTTTCTAGCTAGGAGATTTCTAGCTCAAATATAAACCCGTGACCTGTAGCTATTTGTCACTGTCAAATTTTGCAAGATTATTTCTAAAGTTTAGACCTCATCACCAATTATCAATGTTTCAACCGTTGATATTAGAAATATTTCATCATCGCGATAATAGAGACTAAACTTTACTTTACCGCTCACACAGCGACGACATTCGAACAAATCTTTTATTTGCGGTTTGTTAAGAGGATATTTTTTGTCGATAAAATATACTTTTCACCGATTGAGATCGATGGTAAGTTTAGTATATTTTTGTTGACTTATTGGATCATGAAAGTTTTTAAATTCCGCTGATAACTTTTGGCTCAATTGTTCAAGGTAACTGAAATACTAGTTGTCATCAGATCTGATAAGCGAAAGTTTTAGCTTGTCACGAGCTGCGGTAAAACATATACCTGATATTTCATTATTAACTTCAACTGTCAACTGTTTGCCGTCTATCATTATATATTTGATCTTGCTATTGTAGCTATTAGTCACTGTCAAATTTTCAAACATTATTTTTATTGTTCACACAAAATTTTATACCCTAGCCGTCGAATATGATATAAAGTATAGATATATTATCACAACAATACCCAAGTGCAAATGTATCTACTCCATTTTCGCAATAACGTTTGTCATCAAAATTACTTAAACCGCGTTTGATAATGACATCTGTCTCAAGTTTATGATGATTTGTTCGAATAGCCATTGCTCTTATAAAACTAACACCTCTATCAAGCGCGTACTTGTAATCATCAAATTTTATAAACTTTTTAACAAAATCGCGAGGCAGACCTTTTGCCTTTTTCGTTGTTTTATTATTGTCTAGCAATACGGCGTACATTTTACTGCGCAATCCAATAAAGTATTTGATGATGCTCGAGTTCATTTCATCCTTGAACTTACCCATAGCCTTTTTATTTGTGTCATCATGAAATTTACTGTCACGAGGGTAATCGGAAAGATCAAACAGATGTCGATTATCGTATATATCCTGATAGACGTCCTCACATTAGATTTCATACACGAGCGAGTCGGTATCAGTAAACAATAGTCTACTTGACGGCCACTGATTTTTAACAAAATTATTCTGAAAATCGTACATGAGCCACTTCGATAAATCTAACACGGAAGCTCCAACGTAAATCGGCTTGTTTAGTTTTAGATTTGTTTTTCTTCTTTGTATTGCGACAAGATTTTCATTAAACATTTTTATACTAACAAAATCAGCGTCTGACACAAGTTTATTCCTGCGGTAAATATCATTAACTAGCTCGATATTTACTCGTTTTCTAATATTGTCCATCGTCGTACCAAAAATGGAGTTGTTCATAAGCTTAAAGAAGCTTTTTTCAAAATCAGTTTTCGCTACAGCTCTTCTCGAAGTGTTTGATTTAATATAACCTCTCATCCACGGCGACTGATTAAACTTTAAAACTTTATGAACTTCCTCAACAGGAGACCGGCGTCTATTGCTTGTTTTAAAACTTTATAATGCAAAACATAATTTTTCTTATCGAGTAAATATGGTACTAGTTTTTTTTTACCATATAATTTTGTCTTGGTGATGCTATCGCTTGTTGTTCTTGAGATAACATACTGTAATTAATGATCATTTATTCCGCATAGAAAGGATAATCGTTGTGTAAATTATGTAGCGAAATAGGATAATCGAGATCAACTTCAACAAAATACGAAACATCGTCAGGTATCTTTATTTCTGTCTCCGACAGAAATTGTTCAGATGTAATCCAACGAAATCCACCAAAAGGAATTGGTTCTGACATAGAATAACCGTACAAATTATTGAAATCTTGATAAATTATATACTTCGAAGGAAGTTTAGGATTGTACTCTTTCAGGTATTTGTTGTTTGCTTCAGAATATTTCTTTGTTATAACGCTAAAACCGCCTCTGATACCTTTTTCGATAAAACTGAAAATATCAACGTCTGTCAGTAATTCTAACGTTGCTTTACTAAACTTTAACAAAGCGTCCCATGACAGCCCCGGAGCAGAATAATACCAACAAGGATCTAGTCCATAATTGCTGTAGCTTACTCGACGAAAACTTTCAAAAACATCTGTTACTAGTAATACATCTGTTTTCAAATATAAATCATGATAATCACCAAATGTTCTGCAGTTAAATTTATTCCAAATATCTTGTGCATACTTGTACTCGTCATCTATAATATTTTCATTTTTGAGTTGTGAATAAAATTTATCCTTGTCAGGTAAGGACGTTTCATCAAATTTACTCCAATCGTCGAGATACTCGTACGGAAATACTCCTTTTTTGGTCAGTAGATTAAATTTATCTCCAAAACAATCTTGCAGCTTATCAAACTCGCTACAATCTTTCACTAGCTCATCCAATGATGCTGCCATGAACTGTAGGCTGTCAATAAAACGCAACTTACCTAAAGTAACCGACACATACTTTTCAAAATTATTTGGAATGCACTTGATTACGTTATCAAATTTTAAACGAGATATTATTTCAGGATCACCAAAAGCTTCTACGATAATGTTGCTATCATATCCTCTGAAATTGTGAAGAACAACTGGAATAAAATCTGGAGCATGAAACCTTAAATTACATTTATCATGAGCCGCTCCACGATACTGTCCTATTAGATGGCAATGGTCACGTACTTTTTTATTATCAGGCGAGTCAAAACCTTTTTCACAAATATGACAAAATTCCGCTCGCTCGTGATCGGATTCTTGTTGAGATGTCAGAGTTATCATTAGAGTTATTCTTTTTAAACGAGTAAATATATTGATTGGTTTGGATAAACTCGATTAAATATATTGATTGGTTTGGATAAACTCGAATCAGCGCAGCAAACTATCTTGTACGCTACCCCACATGGAACATGATTTTGAGTTTTTCTTGTACTCGATTGGTCAGGATTATTTTCTACGCCAAGTACAGGCTGAAGTAAGCATTCGAAATCAGCGTATATAACGAAGGGAATTTTTAGTTTGTGATTGTGATTGTCAAACTGTAATAAACTGTTTTCTTTGGACGGCATTGTTATTCGTTGTACGTCACTACAGTACTGCATTTGCTTTTGTAATGTTTCACTGTCAGTGCAACCCTGCAAGCAGCGATAACAGAATAACTTTTTTTTGTTTCGTTTACTATGCTGTCTGCCAACTAGTCCATTAAAGTATTTAATCCAAACGTAGTGATCCTTATAAAACAGCAAGTTTATTGTCGATTGTGAAGCTTTGTCTGAAATATATCTCAGATAGATGTTTTCTTTTTCATCTAGTCCGAAAACATTTATTGAAACATTATTTTGCTTTTCAAACTTTGGTATTTGATTTTCTGCAACTGGAAAGTCGATGTCATTAAAATTTTAATTTTGATATGTGACTAATATACTTGTCGACGCGATCAGCATTGTTTTCTGCTGGAAATAGCGCAGAAAGAATAGCCCACTGAATACATCTGTTATCAACGTTCTTTACGTTTATACAGCATTTTGTATTTTCTATTTTTTGTGGTAGGTCAATATACGAACTACCGCGTAAAACGTTAAATTGTATTTTGTGAAATAAAATTTCAGTAATGATTTCAAACTTCCAACCCGAACCCGATTCGGTAAATTCTTCTATCTTTTTCCAAATTTCCTGGTGTATTTCATTAGCTAGTGACAAAAGATTAGTCCCAAGCAAAACACGCCTTGATTTTGCGTTAATGTAAGGGTCTGCTATTTCCTCGTCTGACCCAAGTAGCTTTGAAAATATAACGTGATATTGCGCTAATATTGTCAGACCCTTATGTTTTTCAAGTTCACGTTTTACAGATGGCTCTAGCAAATGATAGAGATTTGTTGCAGTGAAATTTACCAGTACGATTTGTTTATCAAACCGATAACTGTTGTCAAATCCTGTTAAAGCAGTCGCTATTTTTTCAGGTTCTCCCATAAGGCTCTTTTTAGCTATATCACGTAATTTCAGCATTGTTATATATAGTGTAATATTATATCTCTAACTGATTGTTCGATCGATAACTCACCGCACGCCAGTTGAAAAATCAATTAGAGATATAAAATGCTTATAGTATAATGAAACAAAATATGACAAACGCAAACGAACAAGAGTATTATTACGTTCTCCTCAAGTACAACTTGTACGCTGGTAATGCACTTGGTTCGGTTATTAACATAAAATCTCAAAAATCTGTTGGTAAAGCAACACCAGCAGGTTATAAGATTAGCGTTAAAGGTGATAATGCTGAGAGAACGGAAATATTAAAGAAAGATTTTATTTACACTTTGTTCTGCGATGATATTCCAGAAGGACAACGTGTATATCATGTTAACGGCGTGGTCACTGATGACAATATTGAAAACGTATCTTTACAAAACGAATTTCAGCCGCATCCTGCATTTGATTTATACCAGGCAAATGATAAGGGAATTATTCGAAGAAGAAAAGCTAAAAAAGTTGTTGGTTTTATGAATAATATGGGGTATCTCACGGTAACTGTCAGAGGAACACTAACCGATCAAGTTAGTTATCTTAGCCATCGTTTTGTTTACGAGACGTTTAACGGACCGATACCTAATGGTTTGGTTATTAATCACATCAATAACGTAAAGACTGACAATCGAATGGAAAATTTAGAACTAGTTACCCAGCAGGAAAATGTGAGAAAAGGACGAGGTGGTGGTATTCATTTTAGATGTCCGGTAAAACCTGTTGTTTCATTTAATCTCGAAACAGATGAGGAAATCAAATTTCCTTCAATCTCATCTGCTGCTCAATACTACAAGATAAATCCCAGGGTAGTAAAATTTGTTGCCGATAGAATAATAAGATCAGCTTTTTCAAGCGAATACGATGCTTGGATTATCTTTAGATACGATGATTAAATATATTTGCCAGCTCCTTTTTGGTTAAGCAATTATGAGCAAACGCTATAATATCATCTTTATCAAATTTCAGCGTCATTATTGCGCTATCGTTAAGTTTATTTTTTTCTGCTGCTGTTAGTAATATCCTATCATTTTCGCCTTGCGTAACAATAACGTCGACATAATAAAAATTATACCCTAACAGACATTTTCGAACTGCTTCGGCTAGTTCGTTATAATTTAATATATTAACCTTTTGGTGATATTTTACCTCGTTAGTCATCTTATAACAATAAGTTAGATAAAAGTATATTATAATATGAACTTGATGAAAAGACTTGCTGATATATACGCGGAAGATACAATCGCAAGTGATACAATCGCAAGTGATACAATCACTAACGATAAAGTCGCAGACAATATTACAATCACTAACGATATAATAGACAAATTTGCTAGCTATAGCGAAGATGATATTTTGTACAACAACGAATCCGACGATGATGAAGTAGTTACTGTCGCTGACAGAAAAAATTACAGCAGACCGACAACTGGACGATATATTGTTAAGTATCACATTGCTAAAAAAATAATAAAATTTAATTTTACTGTTGCCGAACAACAAATATTTTGGCAGCTTATCAAACCGTTTTTAAATCTGAAGATAACTGGCCAGCAAAGGAGCATAAAATACGATTTTATTTTTGCTAAGATATTTAATTTAATGCCAGTTGATAATGAAAGAAAATTACATTTAATTTCGTTATGTAAAACTATTAAATGTAAATCTGTACTTGTGAAATACGAACAAATTTACAATAACATTATAAATAATTTTGCATCGACTTAGTTGGTATCCAACTATTAAATTTATCGCTATACCCGCGCCACTTAACTAAACTTTTGTCACCGCGTTTTCGGATAACTTTTTCAATAACGAAAACATCTTGTTCAGTTTTCTGTAGTTCTTGTTCATAAAAACTGCCAGTTATAGGTTCCCCTAATAAATCTTTTAACGCGTATGTTACAGGTATTGTTAAAAGTACTTTATCAACAACAAATACTTCTTCGCTCCAGTTTGGAGTAAATCCTTTTTCAAAGGTTTTTTTCGTCAAAGAAATTCTAACTTTATCACCCACTTTAAATTTATGTCTGCGGTACATGTTTTCATTTGCTAATATTGGATTTTTGATTGCGTCGTTTGGCGACAATTTAGTGGTTCGGTGTTTCGTGTTATTATATTCGTCAACTATCTGCGGAAGCTCATCGACATATCTGTTTGTGTTTTTAGCTGTCAAATATTTATGTATTTTTTCGTTTAGCGTGCGATTAAATCGCTCGACGACAACGCTTTTACCTTCGTTTCCTGTAACATACTTTTTGATATTATTTTGTTCCAAAAACTGCTCGAACTTTTTATTGAAAAATATTGCTCCGTGATCGGTCCAGATTCTATTTGGTTTTCTTTCTGTAGTTGTTATTATTTTTTCTAGCGCATCTGTTATCGACGTTCCTGTCTTGTCTGAAACTGGCACACTAAAAGCATATTTACTAAAAATATCTACAACGTTAAACAAGTATTTCTTATTATCATTAAACTAGATTTGACACATCTACTAAATCTATCGCCCAGATATCATCAACGGCATTTGCGACAACTTTACGTCGCGTAAATATTTTTTTTTTTAGGTTTATGTAATTCAGCTGCCAGATCATCATACAATTCCTTTCCGAGTCCTAATTTATATTTTGCGCCGATAAAACCCTGCACCAGCTTTCTATCAAAACGTTCTCACATATTTATCGGCTCCATATCACGAAGTTCGTCTAACATTACTTTATCACACCCAGCCTTATCTTGCTCGTTGTCACGATAACAAATGTCATGGCGCATTGCTATTGCATCAACTTGATTGTAAGGTTCTTGTCCTGGCAGCGGATTATCATTTTCATCTAGTTGTTTATCCAGAGGATTATAAGTTACAGTATATTTATGGCCTGGCAATGTCCAAGCGCCTTTTGGTTTCGGCAATTTGCCAATTACTTTATGTATGTCTATACCTGTTCCAATTATTTCTCTATTGTTACAACTTTGACAGTATATCACAATCTTATTTTGCTCAAGACAGAGGTCTCTGTCGGAATCGCAGTTGCATATCATTATTTATTAATCATCTACTAAAATAACGTCCCTGACAATGTCAGGACAACCAGCTCCCAACGACTTTATCGCTGGGGATAATTTCTTTAAAAACATAATTTTTCTTTTTCCGCAGATTGCACAAATACTTTTCAGCATCGTCCTGTTGTTCTTTGTTTTTTCTGCTGTTTCATTGATATTTTCTGTTTTAGTTTTACATTTGAGACAATATGTTGACATTGTATATTTGTAACTTAGATAAAATTATAAATAATTTTTTTGCAAGCTTTAGATAGCTTTACAAAAATTTATTGCAATCTCATCATTAGCGCTAGAAGGTTGCTTGTCAAACTGTAAAATAAACTTTAAAAAATTAAATTCCCTGACGTTGTCAGGTGATTGGGACATTTTTTTGATGAACATTATACAATAATATCCACAAGTAGATGTTCCAACAGGTTGAAGTTGATTGGACGAATAATATATTATTTTATATTTTTTTATATATATTTTTTTTTATTGTGTCGCTCGGAGGAAGCCCAAACGAGTCAAAATAATTGTTATTGTAAACTGCTACCAAGTGTGTGCCAGATCCGTCGATGAAATCTTGTATATTTATCACAAACGAACCTACAGCTGGTACAGCGCTAAGTTCATCTTTAGAATAAACTCCGTGGAAATTTGTTACTTGTTTTAGTTTATCAAGTATATCAAAGTTACTTAGCGGGGTGGCTGTGTTCCCGGCAATGTTAGTCCTCGTCCTATTCCTAGCAGATTTGGTGGTATACTTCCCGCTAGGCCCATTATAAGTGGAGCTATCGGAAGAAATCCTCCTTTGGTTGTTCTTCGACGCCCCGGTGTCTTTTTTTCCGTTGCTGTTTTTCTTCGTCGTGGCATTATATTTATCAGTCACATAAAATTAAAATTGCAAAATTACTAGTAATTTTATCACCATCGACATTCATACGAAACATTAAACTGAAAGTTTTTTTATACCACTGCCAACAATTCCACGACCTTCAACTGCTTTTTTTCGTTGCGCCAGATATTGCTCCAGACGCTGCTGTTAGTCCAGCGTTCCTAGTATAGGTAAATTTTTTGGTATTATTGAGCTAGCTAGTGCAGATAGTACCGGACCGAAGAAACCACCTTGTTTTGACATCGCTATTATTTGTGCGGCACTTAAATTTAAAACAAAAGGTTTTTTACGATCGTATCTGTTCACCTGTTGTTTGGTTAACATCAATTTTGTTAAAATACCCTTGGAAATGTCAGGGTCGATTTTTAATGATACCTGTCTCTGCTTTGCAACAGCAGCTGCTAATTTTTTAACTTGACCATCAGTCAAATATATTTCTTTTACAATATATTTTGTCATCTTATATTAAAGTTACAGATTAAACTTGGACTGTCATTTTGCCTCCAACAGAATCAATCGTAATAAATCTGTCGCTGATCACTAACGCGTACACGTAAAACTGTGCCGCTGGAACTGCTCCAAGTGTCCAGGTAATTTCAATATCAGCTGTTGAGTCAACAGCTCGCTCGCTATGTTTACTAACATCAAAATAAAATATTGGATAAAGTGTACGAAATTCCTCTACTGATATCTGAGATCCATCTTCAACATCCTGATATTTTTGCTCTGCGTCGAGCAGATACATGTAAGGTCGAGTAATATTTTTATTAGCGTCATCTGCGAAATTACATTCTATCGCTCGTTCCGGATATTGCTTCGAATTTATTCTAGCGTCTATTCGTCTAACATCAGCATTATCAAATATCGCATTATTTTATTGTTGGTTATTACGTCGCGCTTGTTGCTGAAATACAACAAATAATTGCCGTGGCTTTTGTTCAGTCGACGTCGTTGTGACTCGCCTTGTGTAGTCGGTGGTATTTGGAACTGCTGTTTGATACATTTTATGATGCTGAAAATAAATTTTGTTCGTGCGGTTTTCAAGCATATCATTTAAATCTGACACTTTAGTGATTGATGGCGTTATTCGTGGCATCCAGAGCGCAAGTTTGTTTACAATAAATTGTACATCAGCTCCGCCTGACCTAAACAAGCAGTCGTTTTGTTCTGCCCGATCTAAAATAAGTGTATGTTTAACTCCACGAAATACTTTATCCTAATCGCGACAAAAGCCAAATATTGTACTTAATGAGAGCATCAGTGTAATTTGACGTGATCCTTCTGCAAGTTCTTTTCTTCTAGCAAAACCTTCATTGTAACGTGGATTTTTTACGCTAATTGTGTTATTGATTAAATCTAACATTGCAACGCCGTCCGCACCTGCAGCTGGTGGTGCTATACCAAGATTATTACAAGCAGCAGTAAGTGAGACTCTTGTAGCGTCTGCGTTAGCGGCTGCAGCTGGTGTGGCTATACCTAGTGCAGCTGCATTAACAATAAGAAAAGTTCTTACAATTACAACATCTGCAGCGGCATAAGCTCCGTGTAATAAAACACTTTCAAGAAAAGTTCGGTCGATTCAGCTGAACCACGTCCAGTATCTTTAAACCACATCATGTTCGTTGCAGTCGATCTGGAGTAGTCATCAGAAAACGAAATAATATTTAAGATTGTACTTGCAACTTGTAAGTGACTTGAAATATCCTCAACAGTTTGATTGGCCAGTTGATATCGAGCACTTTTGAATAAGCACCAACCATTATTTATAAGAGCTACCTCTGTTCCATCTGCAATTGCAACAGGCGGATTGGCCACTGTCATAATCTGACCTCGAACTTCTAACATTGCCTTATGTGGCAGTAGAAATACATCTTCGTCTCGAGTAGTAAATGTTCTAATACCAGCTTTATTTGGTTCATTAGAATTTTCATCGAGATACTCAACATACTCAAATTCTGTTACAATGTCATCGACATCGTACGTTTCTGCTAAATCGAGATAATTTTTATCAGACATCTTTTATTTATTAGATTATATAAAATTGTATTCATGATATTCTAATGATAACAATTTTCTCTAACGGTTACTATGTAATTGGAGTTGTTACTTTAGATATTAATTTTTGTATAGTCTGCTCGCCCTTTGGCGATATAAGTTTTTTTGTTGTTGTTATCATAGCACGTTGCGTTTCTTTTGTTGGAGCGATTTCTGATATAGCTTGTTTTATCTCAGATGCAGACGGTGCGCCTTTTATTTTTTCCAGCTATTTTTTGTCCCACTGCAGTTCCAGCAGCAGATGCAGCTCCAGTTGCAAAAGCTTTACCTGCGTCAAGTGCAATCGGTGTAACTTTATACGCTATTCCCGGAACATTTTCAATAACATTAGTAATTATATTTCCAAGCAATCCTCCAATAATTTTTCTTCTATTAAATTGTTTTCTCTGTTTCATTATATCTGAGGTTGCATACTTTTTATTGCCAAATCTTTCGCATTATAATTTACTAAAAATCTTTTAGCTTTTCTTATAAAATATGTTTACTATTGTGTGCGTAAGTGTAAATAGTAAGTAACAACCTCGTTATTCAGATCCAGCTTTCGTCCAGATTGATCTGTCAACTGCATATTTATTGTTGTTATTTGATTTTCAACATTTAGCAGATAATAAATAACTTGCCGTGGACTAATTTGTATGAGAGAACCTGGTGAAACATCTGGCGAGAACTATATTTTGTTTGCCCTTTACTGCCCTGGGCTGAGTAAGATCCAGAAGCAATAGAGCAATTTATTAATATTGTGTTTACGTCAGTTATATTTACCGGCAGTTCACCGTCATATGTGGTTACTGGACTTTTGTAATCAATACCTTCAGCAGCAGCACCATAATAAGTATTTAGATGTTTAAATCCGATTAACGACGCGATACTTCTTGGTGATGTAAAATCAACTACTATAGTATCTTTTAATGTCATTCTAGCGCGTAACGTGTTATAATTTGGTGTTAACTCGAAATTATCAGGGTTTATCTTCTCATTTTGCATAAGCTCCTTTATTGTTTTATTTAGATCAGTGATATTATAAGCTCCTTGTGGAATTTTCATTTTTTTTAACTTACCCTTACAATATCTGGAACTGACAAAACAAATGAAATTTCATCATTGACACCAGTTTTCACGTTTGCCATGGAATTCCAACACGTACATGAAATTAGTCTAATTTCATACCGTTTTTCGCGATTTAATTCTATTGGCGGAATATAATTTACTGAAAAATTTGCGCTATCTTTAGCGGCTGTACTAGAGTCTAGTAATAATGTTGTTGACATTGCTATTTATTATATTTTTGCAAAATTAAGTCGTTGCGATTTATATTAAATCGCTATGTAAAGTTTCGTACTCGTCAGATGTTAATAAATTTTCTGATCTTAGATGATCAAGTATGTCAATAATTTCATTATCAATTTCAACACTAATATTACCAGCTTCTTTTGATTTTATCAACAGCATTAATCTGCCTATCATTTCAGCAGTTGATGTAAATATTTTTACACCAGTTCCAGTTTTTGCTCTTATTTAACACGAGTTTCATCGATTGATTTAAACTTCCTGTGAAATTTCCACCCTCTACCATATTCGTTTTCTCTATAATATCCCGCTGTTGTGTGAAAGACATAAGCGATAACACCTTTCCTAATTCTATCAAAGAGTGGAATTATATCTTCTTCTTTTTTAGTTGTTCCTAATTTAGCGTTAGCATCATTACTATCTGTAATTATATTATTTAAATCACTAATAAGTTTATCATATCTTTCTTTTGGCCAAGCTCTTATATTATCAATATCGTCTATATCATTATCTTTTAAAAAAATTATTATATTCCTCATCTGTTATTTTATCATTTGTTTTTTTTTCTATAAAAATTTATTTTTTCACCAACTTCCATAACCTTTACTGTTAACTCGCCGACTCTTTCTTGCTCTTTTTCAATATCCTCTAATTTTTCTGATAATTTTCTTAAAATATTTCTAATCTCATGTGAAGTTAATTCTGCTAATCTTTGTTCAAATAAAATTGGATTATTGATCAGCCGGTTTAGTTCAGCTTGTCTAGCGGCAGGATCAGCAATGTTCCTTACAAGTGCCTCAGCCAACATTCTTTTTTCCTCATCAGATCTAGCAACAATTTTTGCAGCAGCTGCTTCTTGTTGTTCTTTAACTAATCCAACCAAACCTTTTTCCTGTAGTTGCTTAAGTTCTTCTTCTGATAGTGGTTTAGTTTCAGGTTGTTTCCCAAGAAGTGCTTCAGTAACTGGTTTGAGAATCGTAGCTGTTGTTTCTGCAGCAGTTACTTGTCCACGTCGTGCTTGCTGTACTTTTTGCTTAAATGCTGCTTGAGATTGAGCAAGTTTTTTTTAGATCTTCTATATGTTTTCTATATTTTGCTCGTTTATCCATAATTATTATATATAAATTTTATAAAATTTTAAGAAGTGGAAAACACATTACTGCAAGTAAATGTCAATACAACAGCGAAACATTTTAGTTGGATCATTTGTAAGTTTATCAAATAAGAAAAACTTATACTTATCCTTTGTAGCTTTATGATATAATTCGATAAATTTATCTTTTGTCACATCACCGCATTGCTCGTTCGCGATATTTCTAACGTCAACATTGTCCAGTCCCGGAAATAATATAAAACAACCAGTATTTCGCCGAATAAATCTATCAACATTATAAAAACCTTGAGCTAAATAAACAGAATTACATTTCTTATTTCGCGACAGTGAAAAATACGATCTTATTTTGTTCATTTCTACATTATTTAGCGGAATATCGTCAAAAACTACTATCTTATGTTCATCTGCATCAAGTTGATTAACTGGAACAAGATCTTCTGGTTGTTTGATTATTAAAAAAATCTTCGCCAGCATCAAGATCATCACGAAGTTTGTCATTGTATTCGCTTAGTAGCTCGTACTTATCTTGTTGCGGATTAATTGTATAAATATAAACTCGATCATAATTAAAATTATCACCAAGAAGTAAATTCATTAGCAAATTTGTTTTTCCCGATCCAGTTCGCCCAACAATAAGATAATGACAATCTGGAAGTTCGTTGTTATGTTTATGTCTCACCAACCGCTCTGTATCAAAGTTTAATATCGACGATTTTGCCATTGTTTGTTATATAATTTTATGTTATATTAAACTGACTAATGTTGACAATTTTATGTAGGACAATAAATAATGAGCTACTATACAAAATTTGGAACATTAACAGGAAATTCATCAGCTGAAAGTACAACAACAATAACAAACGGCAAGATTGATTTATCAGGTTACCTGAAAAAAATTGGTGACACAATGACAGGAAACCTGTTTATGTCAAATCAACGAGTACTAGGTTTAGAAACGGCGTATCCACCAATAAATGTTAATAACACACAAGCTGTCAGTTATGCACAACTAAAATCTGTTGATGACAACAAGTTGTCGTTGACAGGAGGAACTTTAAGCGGTAATTTAGATATATCAGAAAAAAAAATAATAAATTTGGAGACCAGGTATCCACCAGCAAACTTAAATTATACACAAGCGGTAAGTTATGCACAGCTGAGGTATGTGGATGATAACAAACTTGATAAAATCGGTGGAACGGTTATAGGTAATATCAATATGTCAGGGAAAAAAATTATAAATTTAGAGGCTGCATATCCGCCAGAAAACTTAAATCAAACACAAGCCGTAAGTTATGCACAACTAAAATCTGTGGACGATAATAAACTTAACAAAGCCGGCGATAAAATGACAGGTAACCTGTTTATGCCAAATTAAAAAATAACTGGATTACCGACAACATCACCACCAGCTAATGATGCTGATGCTGTTAGTTATGGTCAGTTGAAAAAAGAACTTGCATCATACGTTAAAAAATCTGGTGGACCAATGTCAGGTAATATAAACATGAGAGACAAAAAATGACTACGACGTATGTTCCAGTTAGCCCTAATGATCTGACAAATAAAGCATATGTTGATAGTCTGTCTAGTGGTATAAAACGAACTAAAAACAATGTTGGATATATTCCAATACTTTATAAAGCAACTGACAACCGAGCTGGGTTTGAGGTAAGTGCATCAGCATATTATTCCGAAAATTATCCTTATTACGCATTCTCTGATAGACATGAGTGGACGACTATCGGAGAAGTTGAAACTTTTTGGATTACAATTAAATGTCCTACTGCAGTTGCTATTTGGCAATTTCATTTGCGAGGCCGATTAAACTCTAGTGTTGGTCGAATTTATAATTGGCAATTGGAAGGATCAAATGACGATATCAACTGGGCAACATTGTATAGCACAACAGACACTTACATTTCAACAACACAATATTTTACAATCCCGACAGAAAACACTGTTAACAAGTACTTACATTTTCGACTTAATGTTTTTGCTGCTGAGCATCCGTTTCCAGGACTGACAGCATTTCAAATATATACACTCGACGAACAAATTTAATCTAATGCTATAAAATAATGTCAGAACCACCAAGTATAACCATCACGAAAGAATGTTATGATAATATTCTAAACCCTAAAATAGATGTTGGAGCCGTTAATGTAACAGCAAAAACAATACAAAATCTAAAAGATGTTAGCATCGAACTATTAAACAATCCAATATTTCCAGCAAATTTTGCTAATTTTATTCGTGTTATACATATGCGAGGACCACAACTGAAAAAAGCATTAGAAAATATTATAAGCAGATAGTGTCATCCTGATGATTGTCTAGAAGAACAAAAACAAGTTGAAATTATATTTTAAAAACATATTACTTGAGCTTGATTGGTCTAACATAGATTTGATAATACAATCAGACTTAATAAAAGCACGAGTTTATAGTGGAAGAACACTGGAAGAAAGCCGAATAAACGAAAATCATACTCGTCTTGACAAACTAGCGGAAAATAAAAAAATGAGAATAAAAAGAAACAAAAAGTTATATGATAGTTTTTCAAAACGAGGTATATTTAAACATCTCGGTATGTACTACCATGACAAAGAACCCTTGGTTAAAATTGTTACTATGACGTCCGACGCAGAGTTAATTATTAAAGTGTACGCAAACGCAGTTTTGCGAATGATACGTACAAAAGACCAAGAATTTGATCCGATTATTGTTAACAAGTCTCTAAAGATAACCAAAACTTTAGACGATGAAATTAATAATTTTAGTTATGATGAGCGAGAAAAGTTTT
>JAECUM010030086.1:0-57404 GCA_016617855.1 Megalonaias nervosa
TATATATATATATATATATATATATATATACGGACAATGGTACTTCTATGTTATAAAATATAAAATGGTCCCGGCACTATACAGACAAAAATTATACGGACAATGGGAATTATCATTACAGACAGGGTCCCGGCACTATACGGACAAGGGAAATTTAACATGGGTGGGCGTATATACGGACAATAGGAATTGAACAGAGCTTTAAGAGTAGTGAGTGGGGGCACTTTACGGACAATGGGGACTAAGTGGTAATTTGGTCGTTTGCACTCTACGGACAAGGGGAATTTAACATGGGAAATTTAACATAGGGAATGAATAGCGACAATGTATTGGGCCAGTCTACAGACAAGGGGATATTAACATGGGTGGGCTACTCTAAGGACAACGGAACTTTAACATGCAGAATGTAGAGTGACAGTGGACGAGGCCTGTCTACGGACAATAGGAATTGAACAGAGGTGACGTCACGGTACTGGACACTGGCAACAATGTTGCAAGGGGCTGACCTCAATCGGGCGGAACACTGGCAACAGTGTTGCAAGGAGGCTGACCTGAATACGCGTTCCTCTAGGGACAATAGAGACATAGACATAGAGACATAAACATAGAGACGTGGTTAGAGACAGGGTTAGAGACATAGAGACATAGACATATCACACAAACATAGATTTATGAACATAAATCTATCACACCAAAAATCGACTAAATATTTTTAGGCAAAAGAGAATAGATATCTTTTCTAGGTAATGGAGTGGCCCTGTAAAGGGCCTTTAGGTTTCTTCTTCTTTGTCTTCTAATTTCTGTGTTCCCGTCTTCTCCTCCACTAACATCTTATTTTCTGCCCGTCTTCTCCTCCACTAACATCTTAGTTTCTGCACTACATTCTTTTTGTTCTCATCTTTCTTTTCCTCTTCTTCTTCCTTTACCTCTATCTCCTCTTTTTTTTCCTCTTTTTTTTTTTCTTCTTTTCGTTTTCCTCTTCTTTCATTATTTTTTCATTCCGTCTTCTTATTTGTTCTTTGTCCTCTATGTCTTCCTTTTCTTCTTTTTCTTGTTTAATTAGTTCTCTTAGCCTTTCCTTCGCATTCATTAACTTTTGAGATGGTGGGGACTGTAACAACCATCCTTCAATCTCACTAACATTTCCTCCACCATCTCAATATCCTCAACCACTTCCTATAGCTTGTTCATTTTGTCCAAATGGTAGCTTGCCATCTTCTTTGATTATACAATGTTGAATTGCGCGAATTATGATGATGATGATTTGAATTATAGTGGTGTGCGCCCTAGCGGGCATGTACCACTGGTTTATGTCCGCACAGCGGACTGATATATTTCCCGGGGGAAGGAATAAGAGCTTCATCCCCCAGGCATTTATGCTCTCAGAGAGATTTGCTAAATTAGGCCTCAGGTAGCGGAACGATAAGTTCCATTCTACCTGAATGGAAGGCTTTCATGAGTGGGATTGAACGATACATTTTATATACATGAAACACGGACGTGAAGTAAAATATCCCTCTTACTAACTAACCATATCACTTACCAAACAATCCACAGGGATGAGAGTGCTAACCTAAAATAATTTTTTTATACAAAACCACTATACTTTCTATTGTTACGTATCTAGGCTCGTACCAAAGTAACAAAACAAAAGAGTGAAGACAACAAGCTTTGTAAAATTTGACAAAATAATTTATTTCCCTTGAAAAACAAGGTAAAAATGAGAAAAAGGACTTACGGTTTACGAATCAAATCCAAAATTAATCCAAGAATTAAAAAATGTAAGTCCTATCAATAAAAAGTTCTAAGTGAATCACAGTTCGAATCCCGATGAAATTCAAGATGAAAGGCGATGACGTCTTCAATGGTCTGCTTTGTCCTAATGTCTCATCAGTTCTTTGTTGAATCACAAAAGTAATATTCCAGTTTGGAATTCCGAATAATTTTCAATAAATGTCTTTGTCCAAGAATTCTGTAAGGAGCACTTCTATGTATGTTTTCCAGAGAAATGAATTACTAATTCCGAAAAATAAAATTTTTTTAACTCAAACTGGTCAGAATAAAACACCTTTGAGCTTCAAAGGTTTAAAGCACAACTAACTGATTCTAATGATAGCATGAGTTATAAGCCTGACTAAAACGCAAAACAGATTCCCGGATGGGGGTCAAACTTTCATCCCACTGGGAAAACCAAAAGCTTGTAACAATAAACAATGTTATTTGTCACGTACTCCAGGTATGGCCTTGATAAACACTGAATGAATCTTACTCTTAGAATGAATGAAAAAAGTTGTTTACTCCAAACTCTTATCTAATTTCTGAATCGAGGTCAGCAATTAGATACAATGTTTCAAACTACTGGCTGTTTATCAGGTCAAACAGAACTGAACTGAATTTCGAAAAAAAATCAAATCCAGTAGACAAGATTATCATTACAATAACATGCAATGGAATAAAATAAAAATAAAAATAAAAAGATTTAAAACTAACAAACAAGTAATTAAATTACATATACATAACACTATCAATATATAGTTGGAGAAGGAATTTTGTTTTTATCTACAAAACACCTTTACCTACAATCACATCAGCAAAGGAGTTAGTGTTTATAGTGACACTACTCCACAGTCACACAAAAGAAACACTCATGAGTGTAGGGACAAGGGGTTTGTTAAGGGAAAAAAAGATACACACACACACGTTCGCGTGCACACATACACACACATACACACAAACACACACACGTATGCTAGCACACGCACACAAACAAATACACACACATACAATTATATGATTGGCAACTTGATCAGTCTCTCTTTTCTAGAAATCTGTTTAGTCCTGAGAAGGGCTGTTTTTTTATAACTCCAAATACACCTGGCTAATGCCTGCACCTTCCAGGCCGGGCACCACACACAACGTCGGCTCCAATCCTGCTCCCAGTTGATACGTCTGGTTGGGAGTGCAGAGGGGGGTTGAGTGGCCTCATCATCCAAGTTTTCACTCTGAGGGATAGTGAAGACTTCCCTCTGTCTTCTATTCTGCACCCGGGGATGATGAGGTCTCCTTATCTCCTGCCGACGCTGCGGCTTCCACTCTTGTTGCTGTCTCTCCAACCCCTCCTCCAGTTTTCCATCTGGGGTCAGCGGTTCTTGGTACTGGTGGTATTGGTTGTGGCTGTGGCTGACGTAGTGGCGTTGGCGTCCTCATCTCAGGCTTCACCTCACACAGAGGCCTAAGTATGAGGAGAGGCAGGATCCCTCTCTCTTCTTTACCTTCTCCTCTTCTTTCTTTTCTCCTCCTCTTCTTCAATCCTAGCTGCTTCTGCTATGGCCTCCATGGACAGCTCGTCCAGTATGAGCCTGGCATACTCCATGTGCATTTGGAGTTCAAGAAGTTTGCTTATTCTGCTCATTTTCTTTTATGTTGTCTCGTTGACGATGGGTAGCCAGACTGACGAACTCTCCAATTTATGTATCTGAAGCACGGACGTGACGAAAACCATCCCCTTACACAAAAAGCTAAAAATGAATGAATGAAAAAATTAAAGTCGCTTACGCTATCTTTATACGAGCTTTTGCGACTAGTTAATGCTCGACTGTCGAGCTTTTTAATTGTTCTGCGTTGAAGGAATGGAGCCACTACAACTCAGCTTTTATGTGCGAGTGTCGCACTTTTTAATTAAATGTCTGGAAGAGGCAAAGGAGGAAAGAGGCCGGGGGGGGGGGGGCACCAAACAATGTCGCCCCGAAACGCCAGGCCGCACGTATTTATCAAATTCAGTCCAGTTGACTAATGGACAGTCCCTATTGCTAATAGTGCGGTAGCCACCTGTTTAATTGTCCTAATTCTTGATTAGTTTTATGAATTTTTCTTATCACCTGTCTATCTAATTATATCTAGTACAAAAGTATACATGAAATAGTTCCCTAACGAATTTCGGTTTTCTATGTGTCTAAGCGACAAATGTTGTTTTTAAGTCAATATTAGGTATGGATAGAGAGATTATAATTTTGATCGGCAACCAAAGGATCAAATTAGGTTTTGATAGTTTAATCAAATCGGGATTCCAAGCCAAAATGGAATCTTTTAGTAAAATGGCAATATTGGTGGCCCTTAGAAGGGCTGTTACGGCGGCAGCAAGAAGGTTTCCAGGCGTCTCTCAGTGCAAACCTTGGCCGCTGTACGTGGTTCGTCATAGGTACCCTCTGGTATTGCCTCAAAACCATAGAGTTTTCCTATTTCTATGGCGGCATCGATAAGGGTAGAAAGTGGGGCCTTGCGGTACGCTCTATCATAGTAGTCGTGGAGTACACTTTCACCAAAGCACCATTGTTGTGGCCGGGGCTTTCTAATTTTCAGAACTCTCCAGCTCACATATTTTACTGCGCATGCGAAGTTGTAAGCTTTCTTGTAGCTGCATATGGCCTCCTCGATTCCTAGTCTTTTGTAGCGTTCTGCCATTTCGGTTAATATTTCGTCCTCCTCTTCCTCACTCCTTAAGGGTGCTTCTTCGTGGATAGAAGTTTCCTCAGTTTCTTTGTCTTCTTGTTCAGGTACAATGGTTTCAGTCGAAGTAGCTAAGTCCGTCTGGGTGCCCACGTCCTTATTGTGTTGCTGCCGCGTCTGGGTAGATGTGTGGGATAACTGTTTCTGGGGTATTTGTAACGGCTCTGGGGGTCCTGGTGTCTTGCTAAGACTTGTAGCTGGAGTAGTTGAGTGGTTGGCCTCCCTAGCCTGGGCTGCTTTCCTCCTCGCATTTCTATTCCTTTTGCTTCGTTTCTTCACAAGTCCATAGTCCCCGGTTTCGTCGCTATTTAATTCCAATCCTGTGCTGTTATCCCATACTAAAAGAAGCGTAGTTCTCTTAGCTCCAGCTCGCAAACTCCAATTTGTCGCTTGCTCTTTACCGAGCACCTTAATGGCCCTCAGTGCTGGAGCGGGAATTACTGCAATCGCTGGTATCCAATTTGGCGCCATGCGATTTCTTTGTTCTGCAGTACTAGCTTCCATCATTATGTGTGCTCTGTACAGCTGCTCCGTGTGACTAAACTAAAAATACCCACTCCACCATCAATAACATGGAACGCGCGGACCTAAAAGAAACACTCAGGTTCACTTTGTACCTACAAGCACACTTTAATACCACTCATACAGATTAAAAAAAACACGTAGACTATCTTACAAGTCAGAGAAACGAAGTGTTTATAGGCACACTTCTATTCTTTAACCTACAGACATACACACTAAGACAGACGATTTGGCTAGTATATCTTTTCCAGGATGTTGGGGGTAGCCATGAAAAGAGATGTTTTTGTAGGGTTATGGCAAGCTCTTATCGTCTAAGATTGCGTTCCCATCTGGCTGCAGACTTTCCGACAGGATAGGGTCTGCTTCTGCGGAAGGAGAAGGAGAACTCTTTCGTGTCCACACGGCAGTCCACAAAGCCTCTGTATGGCTCCTGCTGTTGTTGCTGCTACTACTGTTCTCTTTTCTGTTTCTGAAGTCTGTATTTCTCGGTCCAGTCTTCTTGCTCCTTCTTGATTTTGTCTTTAAACACCTCTTCTATCAGGTCTAGGGCCACTTTTAACATCCTGACATTTTCAGTCTCATCAAGCTTGGGTATCAGGTTTCGCCTGACCCGATGTAAATTCACGTGGACTTCGTTCAGCTTTGCTAGTCTTGAACACATCTTCATAGGTTGACGAGACAACAATGGATGGTCAGACTGTTACTTTAGTTGGATTTAGGTCACATTCGCCCACTAGGTCACGCACGACCGGTTAATGCCTCCAAGGGGGGGGGGGGTTGATTGATTTTTTCGAGAGGGACTGAATAGTGCCGCGTCCCCCATCGGTTTAATGTACTCATAGTGTGCTAATTAATTTGTCCGTTTTCGGGACATCATTGTCCCACGGGACATGTGGTGAGTGGGAATAGACCTACGCGCACTCACTTAGGCACAAATTGTCCTGCAGTGGAAGGGAGGGTCGGTCTTTATAGAATGAAGGTGCTGTACATACGGAATCTTATTAACTCCCTTGTTTTCCGATTTATGTTTTTTGAAAAACATTATTTATGCTATTTGTAGCGGTTGAGTTGGTATAGTGGATCTACCTAAGATATTTTATTGGGTATTTATTTAATGAGTTAATAATTAAGGAAACTTATTTTAAAATTAATGTTTTCCGTCTTGTGCGGGGGGGGGGGAGGGGCTGATGGCTGGGTTTAGCCACCTTATACATCAAAATTTGGGTCCTATATCCTAAATAACTAATGTAGGTGCCACATTGTGCGGCTGGTCCTGATGTCTTTAGGTTTTAGCCACCATATAAACCTAATCTGGGGTCTTACGCTATACTTAATACGTTAGTTAATCGAATCGTTGCACATTGTGCAGCTGGTCCTTATGGCTGGGTTTTAAGCCACCTTATAATAACTAAATTTAGTGGGGCAGTTTTGTTTCATAATGTTTTAAATGATCCACTATATCACGAGATGTAGAAGAAAGAAAGCGGTTATTTTTAGTATGGATATACTTATGTTAGGAGAATATAGGGGTGATTTGGCTGCCAACCGCTTTGGGATACCTGTAATGGTACTGCATTGCCTAACCGATCACACTTTTAATGCCGCCTGCAGTGCCGTAGTAGGTAGTAGATGCAGGTGTAGCATCGGCCCGCGCACAGGCAGGTACCACCATTACTTGGGTGATCAACCGTATGCCATCTCCGTACCCAATCCCCACCCCACCCCACCCGTAAGTATGCATAAAAGGCGTCTAATTGAATTCATAGCAGCCTGTATGATAGCCGCACCAATTATATGATTCGATTTGGGTAAGGGATTTGTTTCAACTTTGTATTGTTATTGAAACGGACGGGGGTATGGGGAAGGTGATGAAAGTGAATAAATAATAAGATGTATATCTATTTAGAGGGATACCTGTAATTCTATTACATTGCTAGGGGATCATTTTCAGGGTACTGCCTGCACTGCCACAGAGGTATCGCCTGCCAGCACTACCAATTATATGATCCATTTTGATAAGGTTGGTAAGGCTGATAAGTACTTAAAGTATGATTTTGAGAGATATCGGGATAATATTAAATTTTTCCTGCTTTATCTATATCTTTGAGAAAGATTAGGATAGATTCGTTAGTTAGATTTGGGTTTGTATTATTCTGATATAGTAATTCAGGATAGGAGTAGGGAGAACCAATGATCTTAACGATGCTGACTAGTTTTTACCTTTGTTTTTCGTATCTAGGGCAGACGTTGAACACGTGTTGCAGATCCTCAGTATTGTGGCAATAGGGGCAATTGGTTCCTCTCTCTCTTTACTGAATTTGATGTGTTTCCCCATACTGCCTGCTAGCAAAGTTTTGCCAGTTTTAATCATATTTATGACTCGTTGGTCGTGTTTATTGATTGTTGTTGGGGCTCTGGTTTTGCGACATACTTTTTTTTTATTGAGTATTGCGTACGACCTTTGGGGCATGAATCCCGTTCAGGTTCGCCATTTTGTTCTGATTGTCTTGGATATCATGATGTATATCTCTGGGATGCTGTAATCAGTATGGGTGGGGTTTGGGTCTTTAAGTTTGGCTTTTGCCGCCAAGTCGGCTTTGTCATTGCCTAGTATGTTAATATGGGATGGCACCCACATGAATTCCACAATTTGATCTTGTTTCATCTTGTTTTTAAGAAGCAATTTTGTTTCTTTTAGGTGGTTTTCTCGCCCCGTTGAGTTTCCGGTTTCCAGGGATTTTAAAACGCTGAGTGAGTCGCTAATTATTAGCATTTTGTGGAACTTTTGATTGTTTATAAATTTCATTGCTTCAAATATGGCCCAAAACTCTGCTTTGTATAAAGAACAATTATCCGGGAGTCTGGTTCCTAGTTCTTTACCTATTTCCGGGATAGTTATGGCTGCAGCAGTTCTATCTGTTTTTTTTTAATTCGATCCATCTGTGTAGATTTTGACAAATTCCTTATAAGAGTTGTCAATCATTTTTAGAATTTTGGGTCTTATTTCTAGCGGTTGGTCCTGTTTGGAGCCATATGTTGTTGCTAGGAACTTTATAATTGGCATTTTGCATGCCCATGGTATAAGATCTGGGTGTTGGATGGTCTCCGCTTGAAGGCTATTAATATTTAGTTCTTTTCTTAATGTGTGGATCTTTTTTCCTGAGAGTGGGTAAGGAACGAGTCTCTTACTGAACGCGATATTGCATCTGTTGATGATGTCTTTTGTAGGATGCGTTGGATCATGTACCGAGATTCTGGCTGCATATCTTAAGATCAGTTCTTCTCTTCTCAGTGTGAGTGGTGTTTCACCTGTGAGGATCTGCAATTCTTCTTTAGAGGTGTTGTTAAGGGAACATGTCTACTCGTTTAAGGAGAGCTGGATTGGTTGAGGCGTAGATCTGACACTCATAGTCCAGTTGTGACCTAATTAGGGCCCTGTAAAACGTTACGAATGTGTATTGGTCGGCTCCCCATTTTAACCCTTTGATGTTTTTGAGAAGGTTTAGGTCGCCATTACATTTAAGGACTAGTTCGGCAATGTGGTATTTCCATGTGAGATGCTGATCAAAGTACTGGGATTAGGTGAGAATAAAATTCCAGTTGTTTTTCCTTTGATAGCTTAAAACCCCATTTGTCAGCCCATTTACCAATTTTTGTTAGATTGGTTAATAAATCAACGATAACTTGCTGGCTGGATGGGTTGCCCGCTTTCCATATGCCACTATAGTCAGCAAATTGCGATAAGTCGATTTTGCTATGGTCGACAGCATGTTCTAGCTCGTTGATCATAATGTTGAAATGGGCTGGGCTTAGCATACTTCCTTGAGGGGTACCGTTCTCAAATTCGTGATTTTCTAAATATTGGTCCCTTATTCTGGTTCTAATCAGTCTACCTTTTAGAAAGTTTTGGATCCATTTGTGCATGTGACCATTAATCCCATAATGGTTCAGCTTAGCGATAAGCCCATCTGTCCAAACTAGATCAAAGGCTTTCTCATGGTCAAGGAAATTCGCTGTGAGATGTCGATCGCATTTTCGTTTAGCGTTGAATGCTAGTTTAATGCGTGATTTGAGCCTCAGTAGTTGGTCCAAGGTGGATCTTTTGCTACGGAAACCACTTTGGTTTTTTGAGATCATATTGTTACTTTCAAGATGGTGTTTAAGTCTCTTGTTGATCATTGGCTCCATCACCTTACATATAGTGTCAGTGAGTGAGATTGGTCTGTAGGATGATAATTCTGTAGGGTCTTTACATGCTTTTGAGATTGGGATAACTATAGCTTGTTTCCACTTTATCGGTGTCTGTCCTGTTTTCCTAGATTGATTTATCAGATCTAGCAGGATTCCTTTGATATTATGTGGGATATTTTATATATTTCGTATCCAAGATTATCCTCTCCTGGCGAGGTGGATTTTTTGTCTGTAAAAGCTGTTTTCCATTCTTCAATGGAAAAATCAGCATTAAATGTAGGGAATATTTGGGATCCAAATCAGTGAAGAGATGATATTTACGTTCTACCGTTCTTTGATATGCTTGGAATTGAACTGAATCATTATTATTGCTGCTCATTACGGCAAAATGTTTTACCAGCTGGTCAGCTTTGTCTTTGTTGGTTTTCACACTTTTGATATTGGGCATGATGTTAGTGTTATTGCCTCTCATGGCTTTTATTTGTCTTCAGATCTGTTTGGAATTGTATTTGTTTAGCTCAAGGGTGGAGTAGTATGAATGCCATGATGTTTCGTTTGCTTGGCGGATAACAAGCTTTGTTTGTTTTACATTGGATTTGTATTCTAGGTAATCTGTTGATTTACCAGTGTGCCAGAATTTGTTAAGGGCTTTCTTTTTCTCTTTAATTATATTTTTGCAATCATCGTTCCACCATGGGATGGACGGTTTTTCAATTGATTTGTTCCCTTTTTCTGTTGTGGGCATGCTTTTTGTGGCAGCCGCATGTTATTGGTATATGTATGGCTATCTTCATTTTGTAATTGTTCTAGTTATACCGGAGAGTGAGGAGTTGAGTGTGTGCCAGTCGGCTTTTATCCAGTCTCCATTTGGGAACTTTGGAGAAGGTGGCCAATGGGTTGGTAAGATTGATGGAAATGTATAATGGAAAGTGGTAGCTTCCTAGTGTGGTTTCTCTATCCACTTCCCAATTTGTCAAGGTGGCTAAATGGGGAATGCAGATAGTCAGATCTAATGCAGATAGAGAACCATCCTCTGGGCTAATCCTAGTTTTTGTTCTGTCATTTTGAATTACTATGTTATTATTGTATACCCATTCCTCAGTCATTGAGCCTCGCTTATTTAGGCGAGTTCCTCCCCATCGTTTGCTATGTGCATTGAAGTCGCCACAAATTGTATTCTCATTTGCAGAACTGGATATCTGGTAATAGTTTAGGGGGGAAACAGTACATGTTTTACAGTGGTCGTAAATATTCATCATCATCATCATCATCATCAATCTCTTAACCCAAGAGGTTGTTGGGCACCACAGTTGACTTTACAACCACTTCTCTCCATCTTTCCCTGTTCTCTACTGCCTTTTGGGAATCTCAAAATCCCGTGCCTGTCCACTCCTTAATATTGTCTTCCCACCTTTTTCCTGTCTGCCTCTTCTTCTGCACCCTTGCATTGAACCTTGCAAGATTGTTTTTGCCATTCCAGATGATCTTGAGACATGACCGTACCAATTCAGTTTGCGCTTTTTTACAGTGGTCAAGAGGTCTTCATAGAATCCGATGGCTCATTGGATCCTGTTGTGGACTTCTTCGTTGGTTACATGGTCAATGTATGAGATGCCCAAGATTTTGCGGTAGCATCTCATTTCGATGGGTTGCGATATCTTTTACCAGTTGATATTCCATTTTATTGGCATTTCTACTCAGACTGTCTTTGATTTTGCAGCATTATCTTTCTATCCAGGATTCCTTTGCCTTTTTCATGTTTTTCCTGATCATGTTGTTTATCTCTCTGTATTTTCTATCTCCTTCATGATCTCTTTTTCCCTTTTTCAGTTCTCTTCTTTTGTTGCACAGTTCAAGGACATCTTTTGTGATCCAACATTTCTTTGATGGACGATATTTGCCAATGATCTCGCTAGCTGTGCTAGTCACAGCTGTGTTGAATGTGGTTGTTAAGGACTCTAGGTCGGTGTCTTGGCTGTCCAGGGTTATCAAAGGTGCAAATTTAAAACCTATCATTGCTTGGAAGGCTGTTGTGCCATTTGGATCTTTCAATTTTTCAAGGTAAAATATAATTTTTGGTTGGTTAGGCTTTTTGACCATTTTCAGATGGCGGCAAAACGTTGTCATTAATAAATCATGGTCATTTCCAATATCATCTCCTGGAAAACGTCGTGTTCTGGCCGTATTCAGTCCTGTGCAGAATCGTTTTTTTCACCAAGATGTAGTCAATCTAGTTGTAATATTGTCCATCTGGACTGTGCTATGTCCATCTTCTAGATGTTTTGTGAGGGCCGAATGTGTTGGCTAGCACAAGATTGTTGTAGGCAGCAAACTCCAAGAGCCTAAGTAATCTTTCGTTTGTTTCTGCATGCAGAAGGGTCCACGCATGCTTTCCAGTTTTTCTGTTTAAGTTGGCCAATATGGATCAGTACCGAGTGGTACTCAAGGGTTATCGGGTATCCTGAGTCAATCTGAGGGCTTGACTGTTGTCCGAAAGTTGTATTTGGGAGTGAATCACTGACAAAATAGCCAGATTCGCCCCCCCCCCCCTTTATTTTTGTTATCTTTCATAACGAATTTACTGGTTGAAGAGCCAGGATTTTTGGTAGGTATTTGGAGGTCTGATGTAGTAAAGTTTCTTGAATACAAATGATATCTGGTTTTTGGTTGGTCTTATTAAATTTGATCAGTAATTCAGGTTTGTTCATATTAAATCCCCGACCATTCCATTGCCAAATTATTAGATTGTTTTTCTTCGTTTTGTCCATTTTAATATTGATAAGTTAATTAATTGATTTTGTTCAGGGTATTTATTAGGTGGAAACAAGGTGTGTTCCCAACAAATCCAGGAGTAATTAGAAAATTGGGATGCATGGTAAGTGATTAGTTTGGGTGAGGGCTGTAATACCCGCCATTAAGTCCCTTAAGTAATAAGTTATAGTGGTATGTGTGAAGACTTCTGAATTAGTTTATTTGTTACAGGCATCATTCTGATACATGCATTGCCTGTACCTTTGTTACTTGCATTGCTTAATGTTTTGATATTTGTTTTGTGTGAGGGTTCATTTTTTGGCAGCGTGCAAACAACCTGATAGGTATTCAGTGAGTTTGAGTTAGATATTGTGTGACCATTTACATTACCTTCTTGGTGGGTGGGTGCTCCACCTGTTTACTGATCCCCTTTAAAGGTGGTGGGGGTGGCCCCCTTGTCAGCTGATTTGTTGTAGGAGGTTTGTGTATTGGGTTATTTGAACAGGGGGTACTGTTTCCTCTTTCTGCTGAGTATTTTGAAGCCGGGTTAGAGCTTTGGGTCTTGAATAAATTTAGTTTTGTTCAGTCATAAGCCGAACAGTTTCTTTTTCCTTCTTGGCATATGCGAAGTCGTCCGATTTGGGGTGGTGGGGTTCATGACAATTTGCACATTTTTGGCCCTGGAATGTACATTTATTACTATGGTTACCACCACAAGTATCACTTCTTTTCCTAAATTTACATTTGTTGGCGTGGTATCCCCATGATTTGCAATTACTGCAAAAACGTGGCTTGTTGATGTACTCCTCAAGGGGGTATGAGTAGCCATCAAGGAAGACCACTAGTGGTGGGATTGAGATGAACTCTAGCAAAATCTCCGAGGACATAAAACCATGGTTGATCCGCAGTCTATATGCACTGGAGATATCGGCTCCTTGTGTTATCAGCTCACGGGCGATCTCCGCGTTGCTTAGGGAGTTGTACTTCACATTGAGCCTCAAGACCTTTTTTATAGGCTACATTATGTTTGGTTGGTTTTGTTTGGTTGGTCATAGTCATGGCTTCTTCATCCCTAATCTTTATTATTCTTGTTGATGTTTGTTCGGGGTACCTGGTTTTGGTTTCAGTGCGTTTTGCTTTGTTATTTATAATCTGGTTTGTACGATGTGTTGGATTTCTATATATTTTGTCACCTGTTTAAGGGCGCTATATCTCACTATAACATAGTACGTTTTAGGCCTTATGATTTCAAAGGCAGCTGAGTGGATGTTAGTCAAAGGCCGACGCAATACTTCTGGTGCTGAGGTTGACGGATTTGGAATTACCATAGGTGATGAAGAGTGTATGTTCTTTACTGTGGTGTTTTCTCTTGTTCTTGGATTGTTGCCGAGTAGGAGGGTTCTTTTTCCGTCTTTTTGTTTTCTTCAGTTGGTTTTATTTTCTTGAGGTTTGGATGTTGGTCGTTCCTGTGTAGGGATATACATCTTTCGTTTTGGCATTGTGAGGTGGACCTGATGACACCGGTTTAGTCACCTTATAGATCTAGTTGTGGTCTCATAACCTATATCTAGTTAGTGCTCTGCATTGTGCAGCTGGGCCTGGTGGTCTTGGGTTTTTAACCACCTTATAGTTTTAATTGGGGTCCCTATTAATTAACTAATTTAGTATCTTTCCAACCGTTGCCACATTGTGCGGCTGGGCCTAATGGATGGGGTTCTTAGCCACCTTATATATGGTATTTGATGGACAGATTGATGAGCTCTAGTTATTTTATAGTTCTTTCCACCCTTCATCTTAGTGGTAGAGTAGAGAGTCGTAGACGTATTACAGAAGTCATTAGAACTTATCTAGGTATTTAATTGTATTTTATGGTGACCTGTCTCTATTGACATTGCCCGCGCCCTTCGCAAGTGGAACTGTTTGATTTGCATTTTCACAAGGTCTGTTCATCACGATAGTTCGTTCCTAATATTAATTGCATTGCATGTAAATTGTTAACTAGTTGCATTTCCTGTGATAACCTGTTAGGGGAGTTATATGGTTGTTAAACTTAATGGTGAAGTTAATGGGGTCATCTAGCAACAACTAAGGCTATTATAATAGAGATCGTAAAAGCTACAATTAAATTTTTCCCTGTTTACCTATGGCTTTGAGGAAATAAAAAATGTTTTTGTATGTCAAGTTTAGTTTGGGATTGGTATATTCAAAAAAAATCCGGGTATAATGATGCCTAAGGACTTTTGTAGGGTTGTAAATGTTTCCCGAAGTGTCTAGTATTTATGGCACACATTAAAGACGTGTTGTAAATTCTCAGGGCTGTGAGGACAGTTGGGTCTCCAATCCCTGTTGATCGGTAGGTATATTCCGAAACTGCTGGCTAATAGGGTTCTTCCAGTTCTAATTCTATTAATGATTTTTGATAGTGTTTATTATCCAGCTTTGGTGTTTTGGCGTTCATGCGCACAGTGAGTTGGATAGAGTACAGTGTACGTCCCTTAGGGCAGTTGTCCCATTCGTGTTGCCATTTTTCTATAATTGTTTTGCCTATGAAGCTATAAATTCCCTTGGTGTTATAATTCAGCTTATTGTGTTCGATTTCTTTGAGTTTGAGCTTTGCTGCCAGATCCGCTTTTTCATTTCCAGGGATGTCGATGTGAGAGGGTATCCACATAAACTCTATGATTTGATTGTTATTTTCCAAGTTTTTTAAGAGGAGATTGGTATCTTTCATGAAATCGTCTCGGCTGTCAGAGTGTTTGGTTTCTAGTGATTTTAGAATGCTGAGCGAATCATTAATAATTATAGATTTGTGGATATTGTTTGATTGAACCCATTTGAGTGCTTCCATTATAGCCCAAAATTCTGCTGTATGAATGGAGCAGTTGTCTGGGGTCTGTTGCCCAGTTCTGTATTCTTTTCTTGTATAACTACAGCGGCTGCTATTCTGTCGGGATTATTGGTTTTGGACCCATCAGTGTAGATTTTGATGTAGTCACTGTAGGACACGTCAATGTTACCCAGATCTGTATTCGTTTCTGGTATAACTACAGCGGCTGCTGTTCTGTCGGGATTATTGGTTTTGGATTCGTCAGTGTAGATTATGATGTAATCACTGTAGGACACGTCAATGTCTGTTAGTATTTTTGATCTTCTTTCTAGTGGATGGTAGTGTTTGGATCCAAATTTTATTGCTTGTAGGTTGATTTTGGGTGTTTTACATGCCCATGGTATTGGATCGGAAAATCTAATTTGGACTGTTTGTAGGCTTAGTAAGTCTAGAGCCTTGGTTAGTTTGTGGATCTTTTTTTCCTCCTGGTGCATTTGGTACTAATTTGCTGCTGAATACAGTGTTGCATCTTCTGATAATTGATTTGGTGGAGCAAGAATCTTGATGTATCGATAATCTTGCCGCATTCTAACTATTAGCTCTTCTCTTCTCAGTGTTAGTGGTGGTTCTTCTCCAAGTATCTGAAGTTCTTTTTGGGAGGTATTTTTATGCGTTCATGTACATACACGTAAAGCCTTGGATTGAATAGTATCCAATTGTGTTAGTTAGTTTGGTTAGGCTGACACATAAGCTTGACACTCACAATCCAGATTAGACCTTATGAGAGATCTACATAGTGTCAAAAGCGTATCTTGGTCGGCTCCCCAGTTGAATCCTTTAATATTCCGGAGAAGGTTTAGATCTTGATTGCATGTTCGGACAAGTTCCGAGATGTGGTAGTTCCACGTAAGATGTTGATCGAAATACATACCTAAGAATTTTGCTATCTTTTTGAATTTTATTTGCTCGCCTTGGATGTAAAGGGTTGGGTAATTTATAGTGGTATTTGATTTGGAGGAGAACATTACTCCTACTGTTTTTCCTTTATAGATTTTAAATCCTCATTTGTCAGCCCAACGGCCGATTTGATTTAGGCTCTTTTGAATTTCCGTTATCATTTGATTACTGGAGGGGTTTCCAGCCTTCCAGATGCCGCTGTCATCCGCAAACTGGGATAGATCTAGTTTGGTTAGGTCGACCGAGCGCTCAAGGTCACTGACCATGATGTTGAATAGGGTAGGACTTAAGACACTTCGCTGCGGGGTGCCATTCTCCAGTATATGGGTCTCTGAGTATTGGTCACCTATTCTTGTCCTCATTTGGCGTCCATTTAGGAAGCTGGCTATCTACCGGTGCATGTGGCCATTGATACCGTAGTGGTTTAATTTTGCAACTAGGCCGTTGGTCCACACCAGATCAATGGCTTTTTCCAGGTCGAGAAAGATTGCAATGAGGTTGCGGTCGCATTTTCTCTTAACGTAAAATGCTAATTTGATGTATGATTCTAGCCTATATAATTAATCTAGGGTGGATCTTTTACTGCGAAAGCTGCTTTGATATTTGGAAATCAGTTCATTGCTCTCTGGGTGATGTTTGAACCTGTTATTAATCATCTTTTATATCACTTTACATATGTTGTCTGTGAGGGATATTGGCCTGTATGATGTTATTTCTGTTGGATCTTTGCCCTTGTTTGGAACTGGGATTTCAATGGCTTGTTTCCATTTCTGGGGAATTGTTCTGGTTCTCCGTGATGTGTTAATACGGTCGAGAATTGCGATTTCCATATTTTCTGGTATATTCTTGTAAATTTCGTATCCCAAGTTGTCTTCTCCGGGTGATATCGATTTCTTTCCATTGAGCGCGGATTTCCATTCTTGAATGCCAAAATCTATGTTTAGCGGGCTATTGTTCTTTTCCAAATCATGAAAGAGGTGAGGAAATTTGTTTTCCACCATTTTTCGGTGAATTTGGAATGGGGTTGTGTGGTTACTGTTATTGCTCATTCCCGCAAAATGTTTGGAAAGTAGGTCTGCATTTTCTTTGTTTGTTTTTGCTCCTGTTATTTTTGGCATGGGTTTTGTTGTATTTTCTTTCATTGCCTTAATTTTCCTCCATACCTGTTTAGCATTGCATTTGAGATCTAGGTTTGAGTAGTAAGTTCGCCACGAGTTTTCTTTCGTCTTGCGAATAGCTATTTTTGCTACCTTTTCCTTGCATTTGTATGTGAGAAAATCCAAGGATTTTCCTGTATGTTTGAATCTATTTAGGGCTCTTTTCTTTTCCTTCAAGGCTTTTTGGCAATCGTCGTTCCACCAAGGGACTAACAGTTTTGCATTTGGGATGTTTCCTCTTCCTGTCAGGGGAATGCTTCTGGTTGCGGCCTTTTCTAGATTTTCTATTATATTTTGGTCGATTGTGTCTATGCTGCTGTCTCGGATATTTTCTATGTTTACACTGGTCAGTATGGATCTGAATGGATCCCAATCGGCTTTGTCAAACCTCCATCATGGAATTTTAGTAAACTTGGTGAGTTGGGTAGTTAGATTGATAGTAATGATTATAGGGAAGTGGTCACTTCCTAATGTAATATTCTGATCTACTTCTCAATTTATTATTGAAGCCAGCTTGGGGGTACTAATGGTTAGATCTATGGCTTACAGTGAGCCAGGTTCTGGATCTGGTGCGTGCACCGTTATTGAGTATCACCACATTAGAGCTGTATACTCATTCCTCTATTAATTTCCTTCTTTTATCTAAATGAGTTCCTCCAAATTTTTTGTTATGGGCAATGAAATCTCCGCATATACTGCATTCATGCCACTATTACTAGACAGTTGTGCGTATGTTTGTTCCTAGATTTGTTGATTTCTTCCCCGGTCATAAGTATTGAAAACCTTGAGCACCGAGTGTCCTGTGTGGATAATTACTGATTGGTACTCAAGTGTTTCCAATGTGTTATTACTTATGTTTACTTATGTTTCCTATTTTGGAACTGGGCAGTGTATCACTGATATAATGGCTAAACCCCCCCCCCGGTCTTTTTATACCATTGTCTCTTTTGTGAAAATAACCTGTAGATTATCATGGGATTTTCGAAATATGTCTAGTGGCACTTGTTATATATGATTCTTGTATGCATATATATCTGACTGGACAGTTTCTTTATTTAATTTGATTATTAATTCATCGCTATTCTGAAATAGCACTCGGCAGTTCCATTGCAAATTATTAGAGTCTGTTTTTCCTTTTGATTCATTGTGAATACCAAATTTACTGAACAATTAATAAGTTTGGGGTGGTATTTAGAATTTGTTTAGTAATAGATAGGTAGTTCTCAAGGAGATCACTAAGTAATTTAAAGATCGGCATACAAGGTGTTGCATCATGTTTTGGAGAGCTATGATGCCAGTAGTTAGTTCCCCTATGTATTGTAGCATAACACTTAATGGAAAATATTCGAATTTATTAATGTTGGTATTAACTTTTACAAAGTTACTATATTCATTGCTTGAGGTGCTACCAGATGGTATGCATCGGGCTTTCGGGTTGAATATGGATACTCGTTGCCTATTGGCATTGCTATTATTGGTTTATTCCCCCGAAGTTGATGTTGGGGCATGCGCTCCATTTACATTGCATATGTTCTTTGTTTGGGTAACCTGTTTTTCGCTTGCATTGCTGTTTTTGCAACTGGACCCACGTGATTCATCAACCTGATGGGAATTTTGGTGGGGAGTGTTATTTAATTTCATTGAAGGTGGGAGAGGAGGAGAGGGAGAGGAAGAGAGTATTAATAGCTTGATAGTTAACCTGCAGTGATTCATTGGGTTTGTCCATGGTTCTTTTTGTTCCTTGATTGTGATGTTTGACGACTGATTTGGCCTTGTGGTATGGTAGGCGATCCTTCTCCATTACGTGGACAATTTCTTTTTCTCTCTTGGGATAGGTGCAATTTCTTGATTTGGGATGATATGATTCCCGACAGTTGATATATCTCCTTCCTTGGAATGTGCATCTATGGGTATGATGACAACCACAGGTGTCACACTATGGTTTGTACGTGCATATCATTCTGTAATGCCCCCATGCTTTGCAATTGCTGCAGAATCCTGGTTTGCTAATGTAGTCTTCTAGTTGGTAGAAGTGGTCTTTGTCACCAAATCTGGCTAATAGAAGTGGAGTTGATAGGAATTCCACCATAACTATTGTTGTTGCATATCCGAATCTGTCTGACAGTCTATAAGCTCGGCTTATATCGGCTCCCTTTTTGAACAGTTCTTAAGTTATTTCTGTGTTTCCTTTCTGATTGTGTCTTCTGTGCAGTTTGAATACCTTCTTCTAGGTGGGGTTTCATGCGGATATAATTGGTCTTTTGTCTGATTTTGTTTCCTGCTTTGATGTCTGTTTTGTTTCAAATAATACTTTTGCGGCATGTGCTTCCAGAATTAGTAATGTTACGTATCTGTAATTAAATTGCTTGTGTGTTAGTTTTAAAATTTGTTTTATTTTATTTTTGTTCCATTACATTTTATTGTAATGATTATTTTCATGGGATTCGATATTTTCTTTTAGTAATGTTGTTTATCTAAGACGTAAAACGTGTTACATGAGCAATATTTTTAGTTCACCTTGGTCCGCGGTAGTGTAAGCGCTACGCAAAAACGATTGGCTATTGCCAATGTCATTTCGTCTAGTCTGAATAAACAATGTTTTATTTTTAAATTTATTTCAGAGTGAGAGTAGATAGGTGTTCTTGCTACGTGACAAACTGCATTTTTGCTATTGCGTTGTTCAAGTGTTAAGAGACCACGTAATCTATCTCGCGAGAACGGGATGACAATTCGGGTGGATATAATACCCTTCCTGAGCGCTCGCCAGTCAGTTGTATTTTTGAAACCTTGAGGGCTGGATAGGTTTTTATTGTTGAAACCAGATTGTTTTTGAAGTGCATTTGTTTTTGGAATTTAATAATTTATTCTGTAGAAAACCAAACGAGTGTATTGTTTTATAAATTCTGGGAGAAAGAAATTCAGTGGAAATTTCTTCTGGAATTATTCGGAAACATCAACTGTGATTCAATTGAGGAATTCCTGTTATTTGTACAAGGACCACATCTGACGTCATCGCCTTCCATATTGGAACATCGTCGAGATTCGAACCTGGATTCTAATTTAGTGATAGGACTTGTATTTTTCATTCTTAGGATTAAATTTTGGATTATATTCACACACGGTAAGTCCTATTTTCCAATTTTTACATTGTTTCCTAGGGAAATAAATTATTTTGTTAAAATATACAAAGCTTGTTGACTTCACTCTTTTCTTTTGTTATTATTGTACGAGCCTACACGTAACAGTATTGAGAGATCTATATCGCGACACAGCTACTTTGATGAGACCAATAGAATCTAGCTCCATCTACTTAACGACTTGTTGGAGGATACTGCATCTCACTATGATATAGAGAGTTTTGGTTCTAATTATTTGAAATTCACCTCCATGCGCTTTAGATAGGGCTGTTGCAATGCTCTTGGTGATAAGATTAGTTATCTGAGTGCTGTCACTGCAAATATATATGGTATGCTATTTGCTGTGGTATTCGGTTTTGTGAGATTTTTGGTTTTGTCCATGAGCAATGGAGCTATCTATAGTTTTCTTCTCCGTGTTTTCTTCGTATATTGGCTACGTATATGTTTCTTTCTTTTGTTCGTTTGCCTTCATATTTATCCCTTGTTCGGCATTGTTATTTGTTGATTCATTTGTTCCTTGAGTATTTGGTTCAGTTGATTTGGCTTTGGAGTGGCCCATTTTGGGCCTTTTTCCTTTTCCTCTGTACTCAGCTGGTTCATCGGTGACTAGTGGTACGTGATTGTTCTTCTTTGATCTGCCTAAAGAGGGGAATAATTTTTCGATTTCCTCTAGATCTAGGATATCAGTGAGTGATTTCTCCTTAGAAGGTCCAGGTGTTTGACTGCTGTGAGTCTTCCCATGTTTGGCCGGTGGTCCCTTTATGAGGCTGCCCGCAGCCGGAGCTACATTAATCACTATAGCTGGTTCTGGGGTCTTATGTGGTGCGGTTTTGTTTGAGATGACCACGTCGGCATAAGTTCTGACTGGTGATGATATTTTGCATTTTTCCAGTGCCCCGATTTGCCCTTCTGTTTTAATTGAAGGCTGGAGTAGGTCTACCGTTTTACATTCGTGGATTTCAATGGCTATCTTGATTGGGGGTTTCTTAGATGGGCTATTAGAAAGCAATGCCAAGGTACTTGGTTGTTCTATGTTAGTAGGGGTAGCTGGGGCGTGCACTTGGCTAGCCATTCCCATTAATTTCCAAATTGTTGGAGACATTGGGATGGTATCGGTAACATCACCATATTTATTAATGGGGACAAGTACTGGGGAGTTGGTGGGGGTAACTAAAGGGGAAGAGCTTGCTTTCCCCATGTTCAAAACCTTGATTTATTTTCCTAACAGAGTGTCTGATTGAACTCATATTGATCTTATTTCTAGTTTGCGACATTTCCAATACTTGTTAGTTTAGAGTTTTCGTGTTCTTTCAATCGGAGGGGTCAGAAATATCAGTTAATATCCTACTTCCTATGATTTCATATTTTAGTTATTTAAATAGTCAATGAGAAAACTGTAAATATTTATTCACTTTTTTCCTAATGTATGATAGAATTGATAATACTAAAAGTTTTAAGCTTTGATAATGTGGTTTCATAATTAATTAATCAGGAGGAGACATGTAGTCACTAGCAGAAAATCTCAGTGGTTTGCAAGGTCTTGCTAACTTGCAAGGATGCCGCCCAGTTATATGTCAGTAAGAGTCGTGACGCCTGTTGTGAGTTTCAGTTCATCATGTATATTGTTTACCTCTTATGTACTTTTACAAATATGAGAATTAAAATTTCAGAATTTACACAAGTTAATCTAGTTATTTAGGTGTTAATTCAGTGATTAAAAAGACTAATTATATAATAAATAGAGCTAGTGGAGTAGAAAAAGAGTCATCAGTAACTAATTTTCAGCAACACAGAATACAATACACGAAGGTTTAATAAATAAGTTCCCCTACCTTACACAATAATTGTTTTGTTTCCATTTCCAAACGTTTTCCTCTTTAAAGTGCTATCAGTTGTATGGACAATCTGCTGGGCGGGCTGCCAGACCTCCGCGCTGGTCGATATTGGATGGCGGGCTGCTGGTCCTCGTCTGCTGTTCTAGCTGCTTGGAGGGCTGCAATCGGCAAGACGGGCTGCAATATCTAAATACTTGTTGGTTTGTTATGTCTTCATCGCTACAACTATAACTTTGTGTAGATACGTACAGTTCTTACGAGTGACGTCCCCTACGTCTGCCTTACTCGATGTCTTGATTGCGAAATCTGAATGTGAATGGATGGCTAGACAGGAGACCGCCCCGATTTACAGGGCTCAAGCGCGCACGCGATAGAAAACATCCTTAGGTTTTTTGGGGTAGGAACGCTATATAGCTTATCTCACGGTGAGGGATAGACAGAAGTCAAAGAGCACGTATAATGATCAAAATATTTAAAACAAACCACCAACCATTACTTTTCTAATAATATTTTGTATGTAATTAACAAACAATCAATATATAATATAACATCAATTCATACAATGTTAAATACTACATTTCTGACAAGTTTGACAACGTTGTGAAGTCAAGTTAGACTTTCACTGATAGAGGTCATTTAGCCATTGATGTACACTTCGTTTCCTAGCTAAAGACAAGAGATAGCCATAATGGTCACAAAACCATCGATCTACTTTTTCATCATTTCTAGAAGAGTCACGATCAAAATAAGTCACTAAATGTTCTAAGGGATATCCAAGACTGCGTTGATGAAGAACATACACACAATATTGTCCACACACCATGGAATCTATGCCTTGTAATTTCAAATTATTGAATCTTGTCGTCTGGGCATCTCTTCTCATAAAGTCGATGGTGTAGTCTTCCAAAGGCGGTAATGCATAAGAATCAAAATATTCCACACAGGCATCGTGAGGAAAGTAGACGGCTACCCAGTGGGTTCCTGGGAGATGACTGTCGTCCGTGCTGATGACATAAGCTTGATGGTCTTTAGGTTTGCGAAGAGGAAATTCATCTTTAGCACACATGACAGGATTCCAAGAAGCGGTATACGAACTGTTTTTCAAACGGCAATAAAGTTCCCAGGAATCCATTTTTTTTTTGGGGGGGGGGTCTTTTCTTGTTTCACGGGTAATGATAAGTCATCAATTCAATTCTGACTTTTTGCTTGAAAATCACTGTCAAGTAATTGTCTCATCGCTTCGTCTCCGTACTCTGGGCCAAGAGTGATTCGATGCGATGAATCTCTGTAGCAGAGAATGGAGGGAAAGAATAATTACATACGTCTTTATACCACTGATGCAACAGTTTCTTCTGATATGAGACCCCAAGCGTCCTCCAGATACTCGTCCAATTTTTCTTCTTGAATCATCATCAGACATTTATCGTGTTGAATTTGACTGGGATGATCATTTTGACATCCATAGCAATCTTTCTTGATCAACCCTGTAATGGTTTCTGGCAGGTGTTTAGCAAAACAGGAGACTAAATGTTGTTCTTCTACTGGCCATCTGGACATCATGTCCTCTTCGTCTTTGTCTTTTTGGTGGGTGGTTCTGCTTCCACAATATCCTCCCATTCCATTTCCAAAGATTCTCCAACATTGAAAGAGGGTTAAGAGTCTTCCATAGCTTCTAATAGTCGTGAATGACTTCTCCCAAACTGTTGATTTCTATGGCATTATCAAATTCGGCATACAGACGACGTTCCCCGTTTCATCAGGGTCTCGGTTGGTAAACTAAATTTCCAAACGAATCTGGCCGGATTTTTTAGGGTGGACATGTCCCTCCTCGCTGCCTTGATCTGGAGTGAAATCAAAAGCCTAGAAAGTGTAACCACCTGCGTAATCATCGTACGAAATGCCGTGGCTGGTGTTGCTCCCAACTGTCCGGTGACTTCGTACAGGGACAAGAACGATCTCAAGTAATTCTTCTTCTTAAAGTCAGGTTCGAAGGGTCCTGAACACAGAGTCTTGCCATCGCGACTAACTTCGATTTCGGACACGCCAAAGTGATGAAAGTTCAAAGGATTTTTATTGGGGGTTCCATTGAAGGCTGAATTCTCGACAATACCAATGATTAAACGTTTGGGTAACTGTCGTTGGAACAGATGGTCTTCAATCATGGATCGCTGACCCTTCGGAATGGTGAAGGTTTTCACTTCAACTCGTCGTATCGGATACTTGGCGGTCGCTCTGCTCAATGTGTGGCTGATGTCGTTTCCCACTTTAGGTAACACTTCCACGTGTCGCACGTAGAGTCTATCTTCTTAGATGATGGTTTTGTAATCGTCAGCATCAGAATGTCCCAAAATGTCTTTGACAGTTTGAAGCAAGACATTATTGCCTGCCCTCAAGAAAGCTTCCTTGGGGTTTGTTTGTCGATGATGACACTTTGGAGAAATTCTTTGCCTTGCCTCAAAGCGGCATCTTTCAAGGCGTGATCTCCTCGTGTCAACATCGGTTTCAAAATGGGGGCCACTGAACCAAAGGCAGATTTCAGCATATCTCCTAAACCATGTCATCCTCGGTACACTGTATACATGATTTACAAATTGTTAGAGAATCGTTTTCGCAAATGGAGTTTCACTGTGACTTTCCCTTTGGAGAATGGAATATTTTGTCCCAGATCTCCTTTCTTAGCAATATTGACAGTGTCGAAATGCGACTTACTGACGTGCAAATAGTGAGGACGTACAAATTCGAGGTGAACGTGATATGTGTTTCCACCTTCCTCGTCGTTGGTTGTGGCAAAATCCGCTTTTAAAGGAATGACTCGCAGTAACGGTGTGGATGTGTGTCCCACCATGTTGTACTCCACCACATCGGAGTACACAAAAATCAAATTCAATCCTTAGTTCATTTATACAGAGGATCTAAAATACTTGTAAAATTCCGTATTGCTGTTGATCTTTGGGTTGAAATATGGTGCCATGTTTGTGTCTCGACACAAACTTTCAAACAAACTACGATTAAAACTGATGGACAACGTTTGGGTATTCTTAAATTTCATCAGTAGGCGACGAGCAACTTTATGGTACCCGTAGGTGACACCTCGTTTGGCTTTGTCCAGGGCTTTGCCAAACACTTCCTCGAACCTGGAACCAATTGTGTCAACCAAATATTGACGGTTAAAATAATAGCCTGCCGAAATTTTCACAGCGTTGATGTCGAATGATGGATTGCTTGCTGGATTTTTGATACCTGGAAACCCGATTTCATTCATGGATTGTTGCACTTGTTCGTTCATGATTTCGACGTGGAAAGTGTTTTGATTTTCAGAGATGTTTTTGATTTGTGTGGTATCAATGATTTTGACCAAAGCCACTTCCCAATGGGCTTCGTGATCCAACTAGATGGCCTGAGGTAATTTCGCCGTGAAACAGCATGAACTATTGTAGGGAAACACATCCATGGAACTGTCACTGGGTAAAGTTAAGTAAAGTTAGTTATTCATATTTCCAGAGATCGGCTGTCCGAGGGGTCGCTGGAGGTCAGAGGAGAGTCAAAATGAGGATTGTTGTTCTTTGTTTAGGTGGTGACTGTTGGGAGGGTGACTGACGTTGGGCGCAAGACTCCCATTGTTACCGTTAGAGTATTTCAGGAAGGGATTTTGGAGCAGGTAACCGATGAAACTGCTCAGTAAAATGGTCCACAGTTGTTTGTATCCTTGTTGCAAACTCAAATTGGCAATGGGAGCAAAGATGACACAATACACCACAAAGATTTGGCAAAAAAAAGACAATTTGCGTTTTAGGCACACGTTCTCCACATCACACCCACAAGGGTTGCTTTTGTACATCTTACACAGAAGCACTGGGTGAAGGAGTGATCATTGTGGTGGTTTAGGCTGTGTTGAAGGGCATGATGGTCACATCTTTTTATAGTCTATGACTTGCGAAGCATTGATCCAAGAGTCAAAACTGGGAGGATATCCTTTCCAATGTACTTTTACTACTTGACACGACGTTTTCCCACTTTACGGGTTCTTCGATCGAGAATGTTTTCGATGTCGTACACTTCGTCTTCTTTTTTGGTCACTCGTTGTAATTCGAGCAAGTTAAAAGTTCCTATTAACACTTCCCCGTTCATGTCTTCCAATTTATAGACGGCATGGACTCGTCCAGTGACACGAAACAATTCGGTGGTCCAGTTCGGTAGGTAACCTTTGTCGGAAGTGCGTTTTTTTTACCAATGCGCACCCAATCTCCCGCTGTCAACATTTCACCTTTCTTGATGGCAGTCACAGTTGGGGACGTACCAGACAGGCGCTCAAAGACGATCGCTTCGTTGCTGGGAGTCACCTCTTGTGGGGGACATCCGATGTTCCGATGGTAAGATTGGTTGTACCCTTGGACCAGGTGCGGTAAGACCTCGATGTACTTGAGAGTGTGTTGATGCGCAAAATAATTCCACATGCTTTCTTTCAAGGTGCGTTCAAAACGTTCCACGATGCTGGCTTTGGTTTCTGGATTCTCGGTGGTGAAAAAATGGATTTCTCGTTTCTTTAATTCTTTTTGGAAAGCCTTGTTAAAAAATTCGGTGTCTTTGTCGGTTTGCCATCGATGAGGGTGACGACCACTTTGTTCCAACCAGTTTTAAGGCTCGCACTAACTCAGTGCTCGATTTGGAAGACAATGACACTGCCCAGGCAAATCTGGTACAGATGTCGATGACACAAAACAAATATTTGTAGCCACGATTTAAGTTGGCCCAATGAGAGACATCAGCTAAATCGTCTTGCCATTAAGGATCCGTGCCCTCCACTTTGGTGCGATTTCTGGAAACTTTTTGTCGAATGGGTTTGTGTAAGGTGTATGTGGCTTGTTCTTGTAACCAGCGTTGCACATGATGTACACGGATACTTTTCAGTCGGGTTTTGGTAGCACGATACAATTTCTGAACTGCTCTGTAACCCGCAGGATTTGCTGGATCGTAGCAAATGCTCGCTAACACATTCTCCATCGATACTTTGTTTGAATAAGTCATCCACCCTTCACTGATGCCACTCTTTTCTTTGTGTGGTATTTCTTGGATTGTAATGCTTTGCGTGTCCGACCAGCAATAGGTGTCGAGGACGAGGAGGATGTCTGAACAGGGGTAATTGGTTCTTGCTTAACTTATATCTTGACCTTCCTTTTCTCTTTTGAGGAAGAAGGGGTTGCCATCATCGTTTTAATCCAACAAATTCTGGATGTTTTTGGTTTTAACGTGCGTACTTTTTCTAGTGTAGTTTGAAACTCTTCTTCTCCTTTTTCTGTCTTGGTTACTGGGTTTGGGGGTGGTAGTGGTGGTGATAGACTATTCATCAGGGTCTTAATAATCATTCAGAGTCGGTGGAGCTGTTTCGTCTAAAGCTTTCTGGTGGAAGAGTTGAAGCCGTTGGAAAATTTTACCATACCGTTGCGATTTTTCCGTTTCTGACAAATCACTACGATAAATCAACGATTGCTATTCGTGTTTTAACTGTCTCGGTCAAATGAGGATCGGGAAGTAAATGCGGGGTCCGTTTTTCTTGCCAACGATGGAATTCCATCCATCGTTTCTTAGGCACTAAAGCCAGTTTTCGTCTTTCCATTAGATTCCAAAGGACACGTCTGAGATCTTTTGACCCCAGATGTACCTTTTTATCTTCTTGATCCTTTTTATCTTTGAGTCATTTGTGAAGCAGCTCCTGTCGTGAGTCATGCAATCAAGGGTGCAAATGCTGTTGTTAGCATGGGTGCTAACAACAGGTTCACCAATCCTCCGCGTTGTACCAACATCTTTTTCTTTTTCTTTCGGACCATTTGGTGAAGAACGTGTCGATGATTGGCTAAGCATTCTTTTTGCTGCTGAGGCAAAGGTATCATTCCTTTCAAGACATTCAGGCAACATTCGCACACAGTTTGAATGAGTTGTTTTTGCATAGGTGGAGGGCCTTTGGACAGAACGGACAATGCGTCCCAATGTTTGGCTAAACGAGGAGGCAGTCCTTTCCTTTTCTTTCCTTTTTGGGGTAGAAGAGAGATGGCTTCTTGGGGGGTGGGGTGACATCTTTGCTTGTTCCAGTGTCTTTGATGACTTGGCACAAGCCCTTTTGTCGTATTTTTGGAGTAGGTGGAAGGGTGTGTGTAACCAGTCTTTTTGACGGACTCGTTAACTATCGCTTCGTCAAAAATGTGACGACTTGTTTTCCTATATCACCGAACAATCCTCCCCTTTGGTTGCTCCTCTTTGTCTTTGGACGACTGCGCCTTTCTGGGGTAGAAGTCGATGCTTGGCTAAGCGCTTTTTCGGATGCGGGGTCAAACGACGAGACTCTACTTTCTTTTTCCTTTCAGTTTTGGACAGGAGAACGATGATGGTGTTGTGCACCTCTTTTAGGGGACATCCTTTAGCGTTCCGGAGCACAAAAGCACTGATACCCATCGTTTGCCCCGGTTCTTTTTAATATTGGAATGCGTCGCCACTGATTGTCGTTACGTCGTATCAACTTGATGACAGGCATGATGCGTCGTAGAGGGGTTGGCAACGGACTAAATCAGAACAGTTCTTACTTGATAAATCCAGTAAACTCTGCAACATGCCAGATCTCTCTTGGACTTTGATTTTGGAGGCAGGTAGTTTATTAGCAGCTGCCGCAGCGACAAAATGGTTGGAGGGTGTCACCGCTGCGGGAGAGGTTCCTGGAGACACGGGTTTCCATTGATTCATCAAATTAGGAAGAATGGGTGTCAAATTAGGGTTGGCTGTCATCACTAGCAACAGAGAAGTGGAAGAAACTGAGGCTACTGGAGACGCGGACACCGTCGCTGCAGGTCGTGGTTTGGTGATGTTTGGTTGTGCCCTGGCTAAAGTGCCTCTTGCGGGCAGAAGCTGTTTTAAGTGGTCTTTTCTGGGGACTTTTCTTTTTCTTCTTCAGGGGACTTACCTTTTTTAGGCTGTGACCTGGTCTTCACACCACTGTTCTTCTTCTTCTGAGTACGTTTAGGTCGAGGACTGGCTTTATTCTTGAGGAGGACTTTTGGGGCATTGGGATCCCATTTTAAGAGGGATCGAATGATAACGACTCCTAGAGAAGCGTTACCTCCAGGTTTCAAAATGATTTGCTTTTTAGTTTGAGTGTATATGCCAATTGTGTCATTGCTACATTGTTTCTCTCAAAAAATCGTTTGGTTTCATGCGGAATGTGAAAGCTGCCTTGCAGTAATTGACATGCTGTCACTCTAAACCATCGTAAGACTTCTGTGAGACTGGCTTCTAAGACACGAGCACGTATTTGTGGATTTTTTCGCGACTGATGCCGTTCAAGGCGCGAATCAATTTGACGGGAAGATGAGACTGAAGGTGTGAGACAGACTAAAAGTGTCCGAGGTTTTTGTAGATATTTGTTAAGTCGAGGGAGGAGTGAACACGACAGGTCCTCCGTCTTGGCACCAGTCGTGAAAGAGATGGGTACCAAATCACAAATAATCGGGAAACGTTGGTTTTAAATCCAAGGGTAAATAGGCGTGATAGATTTGAGTGGCATCGTCGTACTTATGTGTCTGCCAAAGAGTTCCTAACTGGCATTACGATGATGCCCTTTGCGCGTAAATCACGGCTTAATTTCTTCTTCGTCTTCTCCTAACATATCGTCGAAGATGACCAGATGAGTTTGACTGGGGTCAGACACGATCCCGTCGTCTTCGCCAGGAATGCCTACCACAAACACGATGGAATCGCCTTGACTTTCTCGCAGGAGGCTGTACGTCGATTGCCACTCTTTGTAACACCACAGGATACGCTAAGGTGGACGATCAATCAAATGATGTTCATGTTCGGTTTTGCTTGAACCGCTCGGTCTACCAATTAACATGTTAAAGATACAAGACCTCCAAGTGGCGCGATCTAAGTTTTCGCCGATGACATTGAAAGTGGAGGAAGAGGGAGCAGAGACAGCAGAGGTAGCCATCGTGCAGGGAATGTCACTTTTGAAACGAAGACAGACAAGACAAGAGTTTTTATACTTTTTTCAGGATTCGTTTATTTCAAAAACATTTTTAAAATTGAACAAGAAAGGCAAAAATGCATAGAACCCAAATGGTTAGGTACATTGAGAAAATGCAAATCAAAACGATCAAAGTAGAATATAAACAAGTCACTGTACAACATTTCTGGTGACGAATGGGTGGTGTCCTAGGGACAGTTTGTAATGTTCTTAGAAGCTCTCCACTTGGCATAGTCACACAGTGGTCCTCCCGGAATGGTTTTTTCGGGGATGTCCATGTCAATGATGGTCTTTTCCTGAATGGAGTGGTTTTCCTCGGTGTCGGGTTCTTCTTCTGACACTGTGGCTAACACAGGTTTAAAGGTCACTTTTTCACTAGACACTTTAAGTTCACTTTTTTTATTGAATGCATAACACAAATCTTGGACATTGTAAGCCACAACTTTCGTCCAAGCCTCGAAACCAAGGCTTCTCCAATCACGTACATCTTTCAAGTGAGAGTGTAACCAACAAGATATATACACATCATGGTAAGCATCCGGGGTGGGTAAAATTTTACAAAGAAACTTTTCTCCAAGTAGAGATCGTTAAGTTTGCAGACGAAAGCGCAAGGCTTTTTAACAGGATGAGTTTCTCGTGTACATTTAAAGAAAACACCATCATGTTTTTGTGGTACCTCACAGTAAAGATCGTACAGAGTATAGAAGGAATCGGCTGGTAAACCAAATCCCAGAAAGGAAGTCACTAAGTCACACACCTCACGACGACTCAAATTAATTGGATACAGTTCTCGTAAAAGTGTTGGTAATCCTACACAACCTGAATCCTGTCATTGGTATCCTTCGCGGCAATTGTTGTATCACGAATGATAAAGGTCGTAGCATGGTAGTAAGTTTATATACCTTTTTTGTCGGAGGTAATAAATGTACTTTTTCCACAGAAGCGGCTTTATTTCAGTACCGTATCAAAATTGTTTAGTCACTAACTCACACACCACACGTCCCACAGACGTTTCCTCTTGAACCAAAATTTGTTCGTGTAAAAGAGTTTGGTAATCCTCTAACTCTTCCTCTGGAATTCGGTGTAGTATGGCTAACTTGTAAGAAGTGAAATGAGTATCAAACAAACTGATCTGGTCCTCGGTCAGTTGAACATTCTCTGACCACTGGAACTCTTTCAAATGAATCAGTCCTCTTATTCCAGTACCAGTGTTTAAAATATTGGAGACGTAACGGATGCAGTTGTTCTTTGCGTTGGCCTTGTATCTTGACAAACTCTCGGTAAATGCGTTCTCTCAATTCCACAGACAAACTACAAATGTTCTCTTGTAAAGTATCCATCAAGAGATTACTGTGGTCGTCGCACTAAAGGTAGGTAGTGACAGTGCGAAGACCATTTAGCATGTTCCAGGTAACCGGAATCTTTCTGCTCCCACTGGTGATGTGACACACCGCAACTAAAGCACTTGACTTTATCACCTTCGCCGAAGTAGATAAATCCGGCTCTGGTTAATTCTTCGGGGGTAGGCCCTCCCAGATATTTAGGCCACTTTCCTTGGAAGGTTTGGAATCGACTTTCATAGTCGCAATATTCAGGCAATCGCACAGGGAACGAATATTCTTCTTTCACATGTTCATTTCGATGAGGATACGGTGAAACCCGCAGTAGTTTGCTCAGGCATGGATGACATCCATAGGGTGGTAGTCGCATGGTTTCACGTGAAGGATGACATTGACCCTGAAAACCAGTAAAGAGTCCACGATAACAAGTGGCATCGCTTTCGCATCCGTCAGGATTGACATGCACAGCATCACTTTCCATGGTAGGTATTGTAGTAGTAGTAGCAGTCATAGCAAAGTTCCCATGATGTATAACTGAATCGCCGGTGGCACAGCGTACGGCATCCCTGCCATCGCAAGGCACATCATCGCACTCCACTTGAGAATCACCGAACTTGAATGATGTCTGTTTGTTAGGATTCATCATTCTCGCATGGCAGTGGTAATCACAATGAACTATCGGTCTCGAACGTTTTCCCTTCTTATACTAGTCATAATGAAGTCTCGAGCTTGTAAATGTTTTCTTTTTTATGCCTAGTTTTGGAAGTCTTCCTATTTTTCTTCCTGGACAACGGTACTACCTTCTCTAAGGTACTGTAATACATGTACCGTAGTGTGATGGGTGGAAAGGCCCTAGAAAGGTCAGGACAGTGAGGAGACCATCGAGAGTGTTCTAGAATGGATGAATCTTTATAGATACTTCGATACCTCAGACCACAATTAAAACACTGTACTTCGTATCCTAATCCAGTCTCAAGTTCCAAATAGACAAAATCCTGTTCTAGCTAAAACATTCGAAGTAGGTAATCCTTCCCCGTCTATGGGCCATTTTTTAAGCGTTTCCAATCGACTGGCACAATCACAATAGTCAGGCATGAAGGCAGGAAAATTGTATAGTTTGCATTTGGAGTTCTCAGTGGGTCCCTCGATCGATTCTTGCTGTGTCGAAGTCATCCTTCTTGTTGATGACTATCGTCTTCGAACCATTTTGTTTTTATACCAGTGTGTCTCTACGATAAAGTGAAGCGATTGGGAAGCCGCACTCGCTTCTGGTACATGATTCGATACACTTTTTCCAAAGACCGACTGACGATTTGTAGTGTGGCTAAACGTGCAATCTTGTGCGGATCGTAGGTGGTCACTTTAAAATCTTGATACTCCCCAGACTGCAAGGCTTCTTTCAATCCCCAAAAAGTTCACCACTTGACTGGTGCGATAATTGAGAGTCAATCCTTTGACTTTCCACTCGGTGTGTACTTCTTGTTTCTCCCGGTATTCGTAGCCCTAAGTTTAGGGACCGCCACTAGCAAAACTTAGAATCTCGTCGTTGGGGTGCTCGTCTGTCCAGGCTCCTAGACGGTCTTCTTCGATGTGAGGGTGCCGGTGACCCAGTCGATCGATTTAGATGCAACTGTCCGTGTCAAAATACAGCACACCATCTCCTAACAGTTCTAAAGCTTCGTACATTTTTAAGCGGGCATGGGCCGTCCACGTGTTTCATATACTTGGTTTTGTCGTGAATCATCTGCAAGAAGCGGGAAAGTTCTGTCAAATACTCCGTCTTGAGTAAACACGGTCGTTGTACCATTTTGCCCCACAAACAATTTAACATCACTTTGGCAAACGATCGCCTTCCTTCTCCACGTGGTCTAAAGTGATGCATTCCTGCTCAAAGTATTTCTCTTTGAATTTCTTTTGGTCTTCGGGAGTGTGGCACCAGGAACGATAGCCGCTGGCTTCTTCTTTTAGTTTCAAAAAGGCATCCACGTAGTCTGTGAAAATGCCATTCTGAGTCTCGTCACGCTTGTGGTACTGTTCTGTTTTGGGAAAGTGGTAAATTTCGTACACTTCTAACAATTGGTATCCCAGGTCCAGCGCTTAAACAATTCAACTCTGACCCACATTCCTATTAAGGCGCGTTCTTCCTGAGTGTGCTGACAAGGATGGTCTTGGTTGCACGTTTCAGCACAAGTACGGCACAAGGGAAATATCAGACTTTACATTTAATCAATCCTTCGTATTGTCGAATGTTGTCCAGGTCGATGTGTTCCGTCAGCAATTGTGGGTGCCCTGCAGAAAGGTGACAATATTTACACAGGTACGCATACAGCGAACACACTTCCAAGTATTTGATTTCTTCTACTTTCTCCTCGTCGGCGTGGTACAGCACACAGTTGTCATTCGTCCTTTCTCCAAACAAGCTGTCCCGTGGGTTTAGATGATCCACCACGTTGCGTTTAAACTTGGGATCGGTTTTCAAACGGTGATCGTACTCGTGTTCCAACATTTCCATCACTTGGGATCCTTGCTATTCTAATTTCAAGCGCCGTTAACAAGTGGTCTAGTACACGTCTTCCACGGTTCGTTGTAAAAACTGACTTTAGTGTCACGTTGAGGGTAATAGATGGGACATCCGTGAAATAAGCAACCGTTAAACTCGTACACGATCTTGGGGTTTTCTAAGTCCCAGCCATTCAAGGAATACCTTCTGATGGCTTTTTCGGCTCCTCCGTTGCGAGCGTGTGGGATCCATTTGTCTTCCTTGTCGCACAAGTAATGTAGCCATCGTAGGGCTTTGACCGAGTATTGACGTTTGATAAAATTAGTCGTTTGAGTGCGGATGACAGCCAGGGTGTTTCCGGACATGCATCGTTTGCGGTATAGTAAGGAACACTCTTTGGCAGTGGTGCAGGCTCTTTCCAAAGGATCGATCCCTCTGTCCTCCATGAAGAATTCTCGAAATTTTCAACAGCAATACCGTAAAATGTCCAAGTCGGATCGACAATACTTTAACATCTCTTCCTGAAAGTCGAAGGGGTCCAAAGCGTGAGAGTGGAACAAAGAGTAGAAAGCTTCTCGTTGTTCGTCGCGCATGTTGTATGGGTTGTAGTAGTGAGCATGAGGCAAATGGGGCAGAACGAGGTGTTGATTGGCTTCGGTATTGAAAAAGTGCGGAAAAATAAATTTTGGCCATTTCTGTCGTTCCAAACGTTGTAGGCATTCGACTCAATGGCATGGCCAAGTAACTCATTGAATCTTTAAACTGTACTTGTCCCACTTGCATGGAAATAGTTTTGGCTCCGTTCAAGGTGACTCAAGGACTTTTGGTGCTTTGTTCCGTATCGTTTCTTTCCTCGACATACGTGTGCATTTTTACTATTAGTACGTATACTTTGTGCACAAGAAAGGCACAATCTCAGCAGCTAACAAGCACATTTCTGCTGTGATCCGTGCGTTTGAGATGTTGTTGGTAACAGATAGAGCTGACAAAAGTGCGCTGACAAGTTGGGCAATGCACTCGTTCTTGTCCTTGAGGGTGTACTTTCGAGATTTAGCGTGGAGCTAAGATGTCTTGCAATTTTTGCATTTCAGGAATGCCACAGGGTGTCCTTAGATATCCCCGCTTGCTGAAACAGTTCTACTTCTCTTCCTTGTTTGGCTCGATCCGATTGTCGAATAGTTTGCCAGGCTCTTTTCCATTCTGTCGTGTCGTTCTTTTCGGCATACGTTCGTCCCACCATGATAGCCCTGGCTAAACACATCTGGTCTTGAGGGTTGTCAATTAGGGCAAGGCTCTTTTTAGTGCTGCGAAGGTCGTCCACCAATAACACCTTTTTACGTCCGGTCCCTTTCGGAAGAGAACGTGGGCCATGTACAGTGTCGCTTTTCCATCGGTGATGTGAAACTTGTCGTTGGACTGCTGTTCGTGTTGAATCTTGTCGATGACTTTGGAAGGTGTCAGTTCTTCTGGCTAGTAAAATGGATCCAAACAGGGGGACATCAGACTGGCTTCACGTTGTCGTTTCAGTGTGGTTAACAAAGAATCTCACACATTGGTGATGAACTCCTCTGCTTTCTCCAACGGTACGTTGGACACGAAATCTTTAAATTTCACCGAGTACGTGTAGGCCGTGGTTCTAAATTTTCTAGAGGAGCGTTTATCCGTCTCTCGAATGTGACAATTCTTTTCGGGTGATACTGGCGGACTTTGGTTTGAAGTAGACTTCCTGGGTCTGGATTCTGGCTCACTCATGTCATCTTCAAAATCGCTTGCATGAATTTGAGCCAAGACTTCAGTTAATTCGCGAGGCGATAGGTCAAGTGTCTGCATCTTACTTTCTTCCCCTTTCTTCACGAAACGATGCGATCGTTTCCTCTTAAGTGCAAGTAGTCAAATGACTACATTTAAAACGCCATGGTCCCCTATATATCAATGTAAAGTCAGTGACTTCTCTATATAAAGGGTCAGTGTCTTGCCTCAAAGTATTCATTTCACTTTCAGTCCGACCAGAAAGATAGAAGAGCCAACACAAATCGAACTTCTGATCAGAACTTTGCGAGGTGTCATAATAAGATTTTGTTCAGAGAAGCCGACCGACTACTCACCCTCCTTTCGAGATAACAATAAAGATACTTGCTATATCTGTCAGAGGGAATGGCATTGGTCTTCTGAATGTCCACAACGTCAAAGCAAGACAGGCATTGAAAGATACAAAAGTCAAGATACCTGCTATCGTTGTCAAGAGAAAGGACATGGGTCTTCAGACTGCTCTAAGAAACAACAGAAGCAGAAGGGAGAGACGAGTTCAGAACATGAAGAAGAGGTACTCTCCGAAAAGGAAGAATCAGGATACGTCCAGAAAGAGAAGAAAAGAAGACGAGAAAAACTGAGGAAGAAGAAGATGAAAAACTTGTGACAGTGAAGAAATTCAAAACCAAAAGGGAGTGAAAATACAAAGAAGAAGAAAAATGAACGTTTTAAAGTGACGTGTTTTGAAATTGGATTGTAAATTTGCACCAGAGAATATACCAGAAAGAAAAACGTAAATCTCTGTTTAAAATCCTCTACGTACGGTAAGGAAGAAGAAGGTGGTAAAGGTGCTGGTACCGGAACAAATTCTTGTGAAGAAGAGAGAAAATCAAACAAATCCCAATTAAAATCCTTCTCTTCTGGAAGTAGGAGAAGGAGCTGAAGTAATATAAACTTCAAAGTGTTGCAATCTCAATATCAAAGCCAAATATTCCTGCGCGACTGTGGAATAATTTCTCTGTTGTTTATTCAATTTCTTAGAAAAATAGCACACTGGACGATCAACACCGTATATGGCTTTTTGAATCAATAATTCACAGACCCCATTATCACTTGCATCAAGCGATATTTTAAACTATTGATTGAAATTTGGAGGTAAAACAACTGATGCACTCTTAAGTATGTCCTTTAACTTATCAAAAGACTCCTAACATTTTCAGACCAACGAAACTTGGTTTTCTTGTTCAACAAATTTGTGTCTGGGGTTCGGAAAATTGGAACAAAATACCCCCAAATCAATTGCATTTTATTGATAGACATACGCAATTCAGAGATAGACTTGACCTTAGTATATATACGTTTAACTTCTCCATGTCCCACGATATGTCCTAGAAATGTAACAAAAGCACGACAAAAATCACTTTTGGATATATTAATCGTCAAATTTTCATGAGTGAGTCTATCAAAGCATTTCCGAATTGTCTCTAGGTGATCTTTCCATGTGTCATTGTAGATGATGACATCATCGACGTAAGGTTCATCTGGAGTCACGAATTCCGAAATATCTCTTCCCTTTCCGTCAGTTTAATTTACCGAAATCCTTTTAGAAGTTCAAATTGGTTACGTACCATGCATTTCCAATTTTATCAATACAGTCATCAATTCTTGGCAGCGGAAACGCATGTTTTAGTCACACTCTTCACCTTTCTATAGTCAGTGCACATGCGGAAAGTATTATTTGGTTTCGGTACAAGTATTCATGGTGAACTCCAGTCACTTTTACTCGGTTCTATAAAATAAATTTTTCGTTTTTAGGATCAGCTAGAAAATCTCTGTACTTATCATAAACTGCAGAACATGTATCCTCGCATCTTGTATTTGTTAATACATCTTTTCTGAACCATCTATACAACTTAAATTTTTCTTTTATTATTGTTACGTAAGTTACTAGTTCCGAATAATCTTTATCTGATTCGTTAATAAAACCAGTTACCAAAGTAATATCTTCTAATGTAAACTTTTTAAGCACAAGACGCTGTCTAATAATCGCATATGCTGTTGCAAAATTTTCTAAAATTTATTCTTTAATACTAGATTTTGTTATAAGTTGTCCCGTCGAGACACTAACCCGAGGTAATAATAACAAATACGGGTGTTTGTGTATTTTTTCAAACTGACTATGATAATTTCTTATTATCAATTGCCTAGAAGGTTGTAGTGATGGAAATGGCACATCTTCATCAATATGATAATACGTCAAATAAAATTTTGAATAACCTTCTAGCTCATCAATTTCAATATAAATACCCGCCTTTCAACTGATTGTAAGAAACAGCTTCTGTAACATTTGGTGGTTAGCGCCGTTGGTCAATGTCAAGTTGCCGGTCATCGTATCACCTGTTTTGCTGACCTTGTACTGATAAACTGAATTTAGTTGATTCAAACTTGCTGCTTGACTCGAATGCTGATTAGACGGAAAATAATCTTGTTCTATTCCTATTATTTTCTGCCGTTCATGTCGATGTTTCCGGTTATCATGCCGCCGGTCTATGACAAATTGTTATCGTCCACGTATTTCAACAACAAGTAACTTACTGCTTCACCCACGTTTAGATTCGGCGGAGGATAAGCAGTTTCTAGATTAATTATTTATTGTATAACATGTCCAAGTTGCTGTTCATCATACCGCCGGACAAAGTCAACATGCTATCGTTGACGGCTTTCGATTGTGCATAACTTACCGCCTGTGTAACTTTTACCGGAGGATAAGTTGTTTCTAAATATATTACTCGTTGACCGAATATGCGTAAGTTGCCAGTCATCGTATCGCCATTTTTCTTAAAATAGACTGACTGATCGACGCTATATTTTGCTGCTGTTGCACTATCTACTTCTGCTGAACCTGTCAAGGTCGTTCCGAATTTTGTGTAATAATACATTCTTTATTTTTATAGCACGACAACATTTTGTGTAAAAATAAAATATTTGCATGTGAGCGATGACTTTTATTCAACAAACAGAATCGAAACAGACTATCAAATCTATTTTTGCGATTTTGTTACGTAATGCAGATATTTCTCGACGAATATATTTGCTGAAACTTATAAAATCGGGATGGTCAATTTGTTTAATATAATCTCTGATGCTTTTCAGAGAATCATAATATCTTATTTGTGATTCATTCTCCTGTGCAAAATCAAAATCAAGATCAAGATCAATAAAATACCAACCATTGCGATTACCTAACTGCTTTAACTTCGGTATACGATTGCGAATATAATTTATCCTTGTCATATACAAATATTATTTGTTTAATTGTACTGTTGAAATTTTATAAAACGTATTTTTATACGAAGATGAGCATAATAAACTTTGATACTGAACGAATAATCAAAACATAAGCATAACAACGAATTACCAGATTGTCTTTACCTAATCGTAGGTCGAACAGGATCCGGTAAAACAAAGTTGTTAATAACCCTGCTGCTCAACGACAACTTCAACTACGATCGTGTCTTCATCTGCACGATTACTCCACAACAGGGTAAATACGAACTGCACAACGAATATAACGAAACACTGAAAACTCAACTTGGTGTACCTGATGATATTTTTATTATCAAACAACCTGAAGAACTTGTTCCAATTGAACAACTTGATTTGGACGAACAAACGGTAATTGTGTTTGATGACATTCCGTTGAGCAACTCCGAGATGAACAAGATAAAATCTTATTTTTCGTTGTCGCGAAACAGAAAATGTAATGTTGTTTATCTTGCACAAGGATGGTATAACGTTGATCGTTTCTATTCGTCAAAATACAGGATGTTTTATTTTATTTCCAGGGCACGATAACTTTGATGTAAGAAACAAAGCACATGAGCGACGTAACCAAAAAAACTTTTTCGAGCTGTATCATCAGGCAACCGCTAACAAATATAACTTTTTCTTGTTCGATACACTAGCATGAGATCCACGAGAAATATTTCGTTGTTGTGTTGATAAATTTCTATAAGATATCATCAGTTTTGCATGACTATAATGAATAAAATGGATCCAAGAAAAATTTATATTTTTAAAAATATTTCGCTACGAGAGTCGCGTTTAAGGAACAGGTTAAAAAGTCTCGCGGAGGTTAAGTTCAAGCAGCGGAAGAAACCGCTAGAATATTTAGACCAGTTACCGAAGCTGTACTTGGCAATCAACCCGATACTTCTACGGGTTCTCCTGAAGAACTTAAATGACTAAATGAGCGAGGATTTCTTGGCAGATTTGAGGAGGAGATAAAGAAATAAACTGAAAAAAATTGCTGAGAAAGCACTGGGTGATTCGGCTATGATAAAAAGAAGATATAATTAAAAAAATATCAGAACGACAACAAATGGATCAATCGAGTTTTGAAAATATGAGGATTTGTCAAAAAGAATTGATAAACAATTTAATGAAAAAAAAATTATAAGGAAATCATAAAAGATGGGCATAGAGATTTTGACTAACTAATGTTTCAAAAATCTTTGATGCTTAAAGACCTACTTGGGTTTCCAAAAGTTATGTTGGACAAAACAATTACAACACTAGAAAATATTGTTAACAACGGTGATATTTCCATGGAAGAACTTCAAAAGGCAGAAATTGGTAAGATGCATAAATTCTTTGATGATTATCGAAGTGGTATCATTGCCGGATATTACATAAAAATCATAAAAATTATCAGAGGAGAAGTTGAAGGATATACGGATAAACGAAAACCTGTCAATAAAATTGCTGAAGATCTTGATACCGCACGTGTCATGGGAGCCGCAACAGCAGAAGCTTTAGAAAGAGTAGCAGAGGCAGAAAAAGAAATAGCAAAAGAAAAAGAGAAGTTAGAAGAAGCAACTGGAAGAGCTGAAATAGAAGAAGAATCACAAAAACAAGCTGAACAAAGAGAACAAAGAGAAAAAGATTTGAGAAAATGAAAGAGGATGGAAAGAGTAATATTAGAAATAAAATGAAACAACAAGAACAAGACAAACTATTTAAAAAATTAGAAACCTAATGGATATTATTTTGAACGAAAATTCCGAATACGAAATATTACTAGGTAAAGCCATAGAAGAAAAATCCAGAGATAAAATTAATAATTTTCAGGATAGGATATTAGAGAATAAAGAAAAAATTAAGAAACTTAAAGAAGAAATATCAAACTGTTTATGGTTGAACGGGACAAGGTCTGAAAATCTCTACATCAACCGCTGAAATTGTTGATCGACTGATGTTGTGGAAATCATCGAAGGAAGCTGGAAACATAAGCACAGAAATCGATAACGCGATCGTAGAAATACTGGATCATCTTTGACCAAACGGATCTCTAACAACAGCTGAATATCAGATTCTTCATAATCATCTGATTCGTTAGTGAATTTTATCACGTGTTTAAGACAAATGATATCATCAACGCTATTGCTTGAGTCATCCAGCGCCAACGACGCCGCAACATTGGACAGTGCAAACTTTTCTGTTGCCCATAACCCACTGATTGAACTTGATCCCGCATCACAATACGAAATCGGATTATTAATTTCTGCTACTACATGGCATGCAATGGCCAAAGTCAAAACAAACATCAACGATGATTGTACGTTCCTTTCTGGCGCATGGATATTGGTCAAAATACCACAAGGCGAGTATAACGTAACAGATGCAAAGAAAACAATGAAAGAATTAATTACCAAAAACGGAGGAACCGCTGTTAATTTTGAGCTAATTCCGAACTACAACACGTTACGTGCTCGAATAACATTGAAAAACAATTTTATCGTCGACTTTTCACCAGGAACTAGCACATCGTCGGTGGACAAAAGATAGCGGATAAAAGTCAACCAATCACACAATAAATACATTCAGCACAAGAGATTAAACAAATTATTTCAGAAATAACACCAACTGCAGATACAGCAGGAGCAATGATATCAAGAACAAAGAAATTGTTATCTCCGCCGGGTAAAGAAATAGTTCGAAAACTAGTAATGCGAACTCGACCAAAGTTGGATATCGCCGCGTTGTAGTAATTTTATCAAACAATAACGAATAACAATGTCTGTCAAAATTATCTTGACCTTACCGAAGAAACAACTGCGGATAACTCAACAACGGAATTTGAGTACATTGAGTATTTCGACGAAAATTCCAAAGAACCTAACAAGATGGGCGTCAAAAGTTTAACACGCGAGACGAAAATGTGCTTCAGTTTCCGCACAAGGCCGTAATCAAATTACGAGGATCAATAAGAGCAGCAGATGGCGGCGTGATTGCAGCTGGTGCAGAAGTGTTGTTGGTAAGCAACAGTTGGAGCTTGTTCAGAAGTGCTTGATATCAACTCGATAATCAAACTGTAGAGGATATTTCAATGCATCTTCCAGTTGCAAGTACTGTACTTAATATTGTTTTGCTCAGTTACCCTTATTCGAGATCTGTCGCAACAAATATGATGTGGTTCAAAGATACTGGAAGAGGTACTGCTAAAACTGGAAATGAGGCTGAAGGTGATATTGGAAACGGACTAATTTTACACCAGGTGGAGCTAGTGCCGCAGCTCAACACACAATTCCAGCACAAACACATGATGCCGCTGGTGGAGCTATCAGAAACGCATTTGGCAATGTTCGACAACCTAATTATAACGAAGGTTATGCTTAACGCAGAGCGTTTGGTGATAGCTCACAACAAATAACGATGATGCTGCCGCACGATCTTTGGATTTTGTCGCGATCACAATAAAATATTTCGTGGTGTATAGCATACGCTTATTCCTGAGCAAACTGATCAAAACGATTGTTTCATGAAAGATGAGGTTGCTAATTACCAATTTGTAATTTCTCGACTGGCGCTGTGGATGTCATGAATTATTCCGTCGATCGATAAATCAGCCGAACTTGAAACAATGTTGACCGCGTACGCAAAGAAAGTGTATTTCAGGCAAACCAAATTTATCAAACAGCAGTTCCTATTTCAGGGGATTATACCTGGCGTATCACAAGAGCTTTGAGTGAACAGTTACCCCGACAGGTATTTGTTGAGTTTCAACGCCAAGATCGTCTTGGAAGTCAACTAAAAAATAACTCTAGATTCGATAGTCCTGATGTTCGACGAATAATTGCCAGAATAAACTTAAAACAATATCTAGAAGGAACAATCGAATGTAACTTTATTACTGGTGCTTACAGAAATGTATTTAGACCTTACATGTATTTTCTGGAGGCGATACAAAAGTATCATGACACTGATAACAGATCTCATATCTCTATCAAAGAATTTCGTACACTTTACTCGAACTTTTACTTTGACGTATCAAAACATTCCGAACGAGAGATTGGATCAACCAGTGACATTGAAATTTCGCGGATCTTAGGTGCTGCTCCGGCTCCAGCTGCTTGATATTATGCTTATGCACTTGTTGTAAGTGGCAGGTTCTTGACCTTCGACGCGACTAAAGGTAGGATGACCGTGCAAGTGTGAGCAAAATATTATCAAACAAATAATATAAAATAGAAAATGAAAGAGATTGCGCAAGAAATGAATCTAACGCCCGGACAAATTAAGAAATTGTCAAATGCTCTGTCTAAACGAGAATCAGTATCTCTTAAAAATAAATCTGACAACTGCGATAGGAACATCAACAATGTTGCTGTTGACGCAACGCCAAATAACAAAAATGTCATCGGGTAAATCTTTTGTATTGAATTTGTTAGTCGTTCAAGTAACGGCGATGGCACGTAATGGTACATTTCTAGGTCCTGCACATGCGACGTTATCAAAAACTATATTACCCGAAAATATTGCCAGTGCTCGGAACATTAGGTATATATGGAGCATCAGGTGAAATATCAGGTGCTGCAAAGAAAGCAATCTCCGGCGATGGTATCAAGCAGATCGTATAATTATTGTCCAACGATTACTGATAAAAGTAACAGCGATAAAAAGAGAACAACAAAACGTTCAGCAAAGATGATGCAAGGAGGATGTTTAGGTCCTCTGTTAGCAAGAATAGCAGGAAGTCTACTTCCAAAAACTGCTCGGGATCGGCCGAGGTATGCAATCGCCAGTTAAACGAAAGCGAAAACGAAAGGTGAATGATCGCGGTCTGATGATACCAGGTACCCAACGAAGACGCCCTTGGCGTTGACGTCCGTGCTAAGCAACTTTGAAATATTAGATAAACTGAAAAATGTCAAAGGATTTCAAGGACTATATTCCAAAGAAAAACTTGTAAAATTTAATACCAAGTACAAATAGCAGTTGTGTGATTAACATCTAAGATTTCAACGATGGATCTGGTGCGCACTACGTAACGGTTTACAAAAGTAATTACTTTGACTCATTCAGTATTCCGCCGAGCGATGTTATCAAACAATTTATCAGCTAAAGACCAGCTTTTCGAAAGTATAAAAAAAAAAATCAATTATTCTTCGAATCAGCTTCAACCTGTTGGAAATGCAGCATGTGGATATTACTGCAACATGTTTATCACTCTTTGCACTCTGTGAATGATTTGCTTTAGTTTATTCTGCAAATTACACAAAGACCTAGTTTAGAGAATGATAAAATCGCAATATTGTATAACAAACAAGTATAAATGATTGCGTATTGCTTAAAGTGCAGAAGTAAAACAGAAAATAAAGATGAAACAACGGAAACAACAAAAAAATTTTTTTTTATCTGTGGCAGCAAAAAGAGTATGTTTCTTAAAGAACAGAAAGTAGTCGTCGATGGAGTTGATATAATTCCAATCAATGATAAACTGATGTTTGTCGATGATTAAAACATAATAAAATGCAAATGCAAAGAAAATCACGATCTTTATATCGAGCAAAACAAACTTGTTACGTATTGCCATCATTGTAATCACCGAACCGTAATTGGATCTGGTCTATATATTCACAAATTATTCCAAAAGTTACCAAAGCCGAGTGGAGGTTGGACATTGCCGGGTCACAAATATATATGTCCGATTAATCCGTTAGATCAACAACTTGACGAAAACGACAATCCATTACCGGGACAAGAACAGTATTACCAAGTTGATGCAATAGCAATGCGACATGATATATATTATCGCGAAACGTCGACGACAAAGTAGGTTGTGATAAGGTTATGTTAGACGAACTTCATGATATGCGACCGTACGGAATTAGAGACAAAAATCGATCGAGAACTAGTACAAGGTTTGATGGCGCAAAACACGTATTAGAGCGCGGCGGATTTTATGATGATGGACAGCAGGGCGGTCTCGTACATGAAGTTCACAGCCCTAAAATAGTTTCAACGACGAAAGGTTGTCGCAAATGCCGTTGATGACATTTGGGCGATAGATCTAGCAGATATATATAACATTTCGCAGTTCAACTATAATGAAAGTTATCTGTTTAACGTGATTGATATTTTAGCAAATACGCGTTTAGTATACCTATCGCTGAAAAAACTGGTACGTCTATAACTGATGCGTTAAAAGATATAATTGTTGGATCAGCAGCGTCATCAACGCGAAGAAAACTAAATAAAATTTGGGCTAACCACGGATCGGAGTCTTTCAACAAAATGTTTGAACAGTTTTTCTTAAAAAAAATATCAGCAAATAAGTTACAGAAAACGAAGGTACGAACGTTATTGTCGAGCATTTTAACAGAACGTTTGAAAGACAAGATATACAAACATTTAACTATAAAAAACACTAACAGATATGTCAATGATTTGCCAAGGATTGTATCCGAATACAAAACACAAAACATAGATCTATGAAAATGTCACCAAACGAAGCAATTAAAAATCCGTTGTTAGCAAATGAAAACATGTACCGGATAAACAAGTTTAAAGTTGGATATCGAGTTCGAATTTCTTTGGTAAAGAAAACGTTTGAAAACGGTTTCACTCCGAACTGGTTAGAACAAGTATTTGTTGTACATCAAGTACTAACAACAATACGAGTAACTTATAAACTGAAAGATCTGGACGGTGAAGATGTGATTGGTATGGTAGCTTCTACGAACAAGAACTACAAAAAACTGATCAAGATATATTCGTTATAGAACGAGTAATAAAAAGAAAAGGACAAAAAGTTTAGTGAAATCGCGCGGTTAAAGCGACAATTTCAACAGTTGGATACCAACAAGTAGTATTAGCAATCTCGGGTTTTAGAAAGAACAGTTTATAAGATCAGAATAAATTTGTTCGTATTTCAGCAGAACAGATTTACATTTGATTGGCTTGCATAACGATAGAAGATGTTGCTTTCGTTCTAATGTCAAATCCGACAACAAGCTCAGAATTTTAGTAAATATAAAATCGAATTTTCTATTTTTTGTCGCCCTGGAATCTTGATATTCATGAAAGGTCGGATCATTTGCCAAAACATCTAATGTTCATCAACTGACCATTATTTCTGCACTGATGCCATTGGTGTTGTTTCCATCAGTTTGGTTTTCTCGGCATCTTAAAGCGAGAAAAACTTGAGGAAGCAGTTCGAAAATCTTTGATACACAAGTGCATGATGAAGTTACTTGTTCTGTAATTTTAGCACAGGGCAGTAATGATAAGGTGCTTCTTACTGAAGCAGACAAAAAAAGATTTGAAAGAAAACCTTGTTATCAATGTTTTGTATGACAGACACAATAATGAACTGGTGTCATTCTTGTATTAGCATACACGAACTAGAACGAATATTCAGAAATTTATTTTCATATCAAAAAGATACTCTAACGCAGAATTTGATAGAAAATGTTTTCGTTGCCCCATCAGCGATAAACTTAACCAATAGTGAGTGAATGTCAAAATATCTCGCTGCTGCGTTGATTCAAGCAAACGATATTTCTTCATCATCACCACCACCACCACCACCACCATCATCATCATCATCATCATCATCATCATCAATCCCTTAACCCAAGAAGTCGTTGTGGCACCACAGATGACTTTACAACCAATTCTCTCCATCTTCCCTTGTTCTTTACTGCACTTTGGGAATCTCCAAATCCCATGCCTGTCCACTCCTTAATGTTGTCCTCCCACCTCATTTTCTCTCTGCCTCTTCTTCTGCACCCTTGCACTATGCCTTGCAAGATTGTTTTTGCCAGTCCAGATGATCTTGAGACATGACAGTTTGCGCTTTTTTACAGTGGTCAAGAGGTCTTCATAGGATCCGATGGCTTGTTGGATCCTGTTGTGGACTTCTCCTTTGTTTACATGGTCAATGTATGAGATGCCCAAGATCTTGCAGTAGCATCTCATTTCGAAGGTTTGAATCCTTCTTTGTAGATCTGATGTGAGCGTCCATGTTTCACAAACCTTAATTTGGAACTAAAGCAATGTTGGTATCTTTCCATATTGGTATCAACCTTGTTATTACTGCTGTTCTCAGGTCAATCCTGCAAAGTAGTTCTGGTTTGGAGCCCTCATCTGTGATAATTGGTCTCAAGTACTTGAAGCTTGTAACTCTTTCCAGTTTATTTCTGCACTGATGCCATTGATGTTGCTTGTCATAAGTTTGGTTTTTTCGGCTCTAATCGCCATACCGTATCTTCTGGAGGTTGTGTCGAGGTACTCAACCAAGCTGGCCAGTTCTTTTTCATCTCCTGCTAAACCATCATTTGCGAAGCGAAGGTTGGTGATTCTTCTTCCTCTTATGCTGACATTGCTCTTGTGGTCATGCAAGGCATCCTCCATGATCCTTTCCAGGAAAATGTTGAACAGTGTAGGTGACAGTATACACCCCTGTCTGACTCCAACTGTTGTTTGAAACCAATCTCCTCTGCTGCCATTGATGAGGACAGCACTGGTAGTTTTGTCATAGAGGTGCTCAACAACCTGCACCAGGTCTGAGCTGATGTTGTACTTCCTAATAGTTGCCTATAAAGCTGCATGCCATACCCTATCACAGGCCTTTTTGAAATCTGTAAAGACGTGGCATTGATTCTGCTGATGCTGAAGGTATTTCACGCAAAGGAGTCTAAGATTGAATATTTGTTTTGTGGTGATCCTTCCTGCTCGGAAGCCTGCCTGCTCTTCAGCATTATTTTTCTCTGCCTGAGACTTTAGTCTGTTAAGAATTATCTTCAGCATGACTTTGTTCTAGTGACTAATGAAACTGATGGTTCTGTAGTTTTGGCATAGCTGTAGGTTTCCTTTCTTGGGGAGCACGATGACCGAGGACTGAGTCCATGTGGTGGGCCATTCTCCTGTCTGCCATATCTTGTTGCAAATTGTTGTTAGGACTCTGACTATATCTTCTCCTCCTGCTTGAATGAGCTCTGCTGGTATGTTGTCAATGCCGGCTGACTTTCCTTTCTTTAGTGACCTAACTGCAATTTCTACTTCTTCACGAAGAATGGGGTTGCCATCAATTTCTTCTGCCTGCGGACAATTTAGTACTGCTGTATCTCCTTAGGTCTTATGATTGTACAATTCTGAGCAGTATTCTTTCCATCGCTTGAGGATCTCTAGATCTTCTGTGAGGAATTTTCCTGATTTGTCTTGGATGATGGTAGTTTTCTGTTGTTTATGGGTTGTGAGATCTTTCTCCACTTGATATGCCATTTTGCTGTCATTTCTATTCAGACTTTCTTCAATTTTACAGCATTGTCTTTCTATCCAAGATTCCTTTGCCTTCTTCGTGCTTTTCCTGATCATGTTGTTTATCTCTCTGTATTTTCTATTTCCTTCATGATCTCTTTTTCCCTTTTTCAGTTCTCTTCTTCTGAAACATAGATCAAGGGCATATATTGTGACCCAAGGTTGCTTTGTTCGATGATGTTTGCCAATGATCTCGCTAGCTGTGCTAGTCACAGCTGTGTTGAATGTAGTTGTTAAGGACTCCAGGTCGGTGTCTTGGTTGTCCAGGGTTATCAAAGGTGCAAATTTACCACCTATCATTGCTTGGAAGACTTCTGCGACTTTTCGATCTTTCAATTTTTCAAGGTCAAATCTGATTCTTGGTTAGTTAGGCTTTTTGACCATTTTCAAGTGGAGGCGACACGTTGTCATTAATAAATCATGGTCACTTCTGCTCCTGGAAAACTTCGTGTTCTGGCGATATTCAGTCCTGTGCAGAATCGTTTTTTTCACCAAGATGTAGTCAATCTGGTTGTGGTGTTGTCCATCTGGACTGTGCCATGTCCATCTTCCAGATGCTTTTAAGGGCCGAATGTGTTGGCTAGCACAAGATTGTTGTAGGCAGAAAACTCCAAGAGCCTGAGTCCTCTTTTATTTGTTTCTGCATTGCAGAAGGGTCCACGCTTGCTTTGCGAGCTTTGTCTGTGAATCAACTCCCACCCTTGCATTTTTGATACTACAGGACTAGAATGTTTAAAATTACTATAACTGCCAACATTACCACGTTTTACATTTTCTTTTTGTGTAACTAGTTCGAGATTCTCTAGTTTGTTATCTGTTTTGATTTTGTTCAGTGGTCTATTACAAGACCATCAGGAATCATACCATTAAAAACTTCGTATACAAGCCTAAGTGAGTATCGATAAACCTGATTAGTTTGTGTTCCTCTAACACCAACTTGCAAATAATCCCTATTGACTAATGCACCAACATTTTTCTTTGTTCTTATATTTCTGATAAGACCTTGATCGTTTGCCTCATATAAATCATAGATTGGACGTTTCTGAAACTCGTTCTTTAAACCAAGGTTAGCAATGTTATTGTTTATAACTTTACCGTTAACTTGATAAACTCTACTTTCGTTTGGAATGTCGCCACAGAATAGCGAATAAATAAAGTGTTTGATGAACATTTCAGTATATTCATCATCATCTTTCGATTTCACTTTTATCTTATATCCTGCTGAAGTTTTAACTCCAAGCGATGCACCTGTCTTCAGGTTTCTCACAGCTCATAACATATTTCCTGAATAGCAGTCGTATTACGTATGCTTGCAAAAGTGCTCCTGCTCATCAGAACTTGGCATAAGTTCAGTATATTGTATTTTGTCCATTTCAGTCATTATACATTTTCCTAACCTCTAACTGATTTTTATATCTGATACTGAATTAGAGAAACAATAAACTTATACAAATATAATGTTGAAACTGCGAGATATTGCTAAACGAAGCTTAAACGTGGAACCAAAATAAAACTGCTACGGAATTTGTCGGATTCGACAACAGTTGGAAGTTCAACAACCAACTTATTCTAACAAGCATCTCATCTACGAATATGTTTCATCTGATCCAACCTACTGTTAAACGTGAAGGTGACACACATCGCAGAAAAAGATCCCGGTACTATATCATGTGCTATTACCAAAGTTTCGTGTCAATCAGATGACGATCGATGAAGAACTTACTGATCCTCATGTTACGATAAAATCTAAACATGTGCTTGTTCGAGCAGATTTAAAATCATTTTCCGAAGAAATTCATCAAGATATTTGGAAGAAGATAGAAGAATATACTGCATCAGGTTCGGGTTGGAAGTTTGAAACGATTTCTAAAATTCTGTTTCATACACTGAAATATAATCCAATTCAAGGTGGATCTTATGTCGATCTGCCAAAGAAAATAAAAAATACAAAATGTTGCATCAACATTAAAAACAAGGATGACCGATGTTTTCAATGAGCTGTGTTATCCGTATTATTTCCTGCCGCTGACAATGTTCATCGTGTATCGAGTTATATTCAGCACGTTCACAAGTTAAACTTTAATCAGATTGATTTTCCTGTTGCAGAAAATGAGATTCCGAAGTTCGAATAACAAAATAATAGGTCGGTTAATGTGTTCGACGTTGATGAAAAAGATACAATATATCCGCGATATATTTAAAAAACACGCAACACAAAACACTGCTGATCTGCTGTTTTACAAAAATCATTACGTGTGGATCAAAAATTTCAACGGATTAGTTAGTAAGCAGTACAACAAGCACAAAAACAATGCACTTTTGTTACAGATGTTTACATTGTTGTGCGAAAGAAGAAACATTACAAAAACATCTCGACTATTACGTTGACGTTCAACGGATAACAATGTCGAGCGAGAATGACGAAATATTGCAATTCAAAAACTACAACAATAAGATGAAAGTTCCGTTTGTAATTTATGCGGATTTTGAATGTTTGTTACAGCCTGTACTTGGTACTGTAAATGATCCTGATAAAACAAGTACAAGGGGAATACAAGATCACGTTTTTTGTTGAGTTGTTTATAAAATTGTTTGTGCCGTTGATCCTGTTTATCAAAACCTGTTAAAATTCACCGCAAGTTCGATAAGGATTCGCAAGATCCTGCGAAATGAGTCATAGAAAAGTTGATGGACGAAGAGGATTGTAGCACAAACATCTTAAGCAGAAAGGTAAGAGCGACTAACAGCGGATCAAGAAACTGAATTTGATTCAACACAATTATGTAATTATTTGTAAAACGCCGCTAGGTCAAGATCGAGTTCGAGATTATTGGCATGTGACAGGTAAATCCGAGGTGCAGCACACGACCAAATGTAATTTGAAATATAAATCTCAGGATTTTGTTTAGGTTGTACTTCACAATTTCCGTTGTTATGTTTTGCATACTATCGTCGACGCATTTGGTGATCCTGACATTCAAGACCGTTTGAAACTTAACAGTAAAGTGAAATGTATTCCAAATAATTTTCAGAAATATACGTCGCATACGTGTGTTTCCGTAGGAATCCCTCGACGATTGGAACTTGTTCAAAGAAACATCACTTCATGACAAAGACGCGTTTTATTCAGCACAAAATCTAGAAAATATTATAGGTTCCGAACACGATTACAAGTTTCAATGTAAACCATTCGGAGATTACTGTTACAAGTCTATGCTCATAAAATAACAGAAAAGAGTGAAGACAAGAAGCATTGTAAAATTTAACAAATAATTTATTTCCCTACAATTCAAAGCGAAAAATGAGAAAAAAGAACTTACAGTTTTGCGAATTAAATCCAAAAATAATCCAAGAATTAAAGACACAAGTCCTACTAATAACAAGTCCTGAATAAAATTCGGGTCAAGACCAGAAGAGATCCAAAATTGAAGGCGATGACGTGTCTGTTATAGTCTGAGAGGTACTGATCTGTCAACAATCTTTTGTTGAATCACAGAAATATTATTCCAGTTTTGAATTCAGTATAAATTCCAATGAATGTCTTTATCGAAGAATTTTGTCAGAGCACTTTTGTATTTCCAGAGAAAATAATCACTTGAATTCAATAATTTGAAGAAAATAAAATTCACTCCAAACTGGTCACAACATCATACAACAAAGAGTGCTAGATGTTAAAGCACAACTGGTAAAATTTTCACAGTCACAAGATAATATAGTTCTCTGTTTCACCTCAGGTCAAAAATTAGCATTTTCTAAAGACAACCATTACCTAATGAAAATAACTTTCTAGCATGATCTAATGAGCTTTGCTTACTTACAACACAATGACATATAAAATTGACTTGGGATTTTCCGAAACCCTGACCTTGATCAACATATTTACTCCTTCTTTGTTTACCTGAATAATAATTTGTTTAATAAGCTCATACACATGGAGGATAATGAAGCTATTATTAGTTGTTTACATAAATACAATTTAAAACATTGAAAAACGTCAGTCAGGAGAAGCAGAAATAAATTCAATTTTGGACAAAGTCAAGTCCAGCAAACAATGTTACATTGCAATAACATGTAATGAAATAAAAAAAATTAAAACTAACAGACTAACAATTAAATTAAATATACATAACACTTCCACTCACAAAGAAAAAGAAAGATTTGTACAATAAAGATTTCTTTTTACTCTAGGTCAAATATGCATGTGGTGAAAAAACATAAGATGAAATCTTATGAATGACACAAAGTATATGTATGAAACAATATATTTTTATCCACGTGAATGTGCATCTGCTCTTAAATTGTCTTTTCCTTTGATGTCAATGTTATATTTCTGCAACAAAAAACTCTACCGTAATAATCTCTGATTTTTGTTTTTCATCTTGTCGATCAATGTAATGGTGTTGTGATCACTGAACACAATGATCGCAGAAGGAGATGAACTAACGTAAACTTCAAAGTGTTGTAATGCCAATATCAAAGTCAAGCATTCCTTCTCGATTGTGGAATAATTTCTCTGGTGCTTATTTAATTTCTTCGAAAAATAGCACACTGGATGATCAACACCATTTCTATCTTCTTGAATCAATACTGCTCCAACCCCAAAATCACTTGCATCAACTTACAGTTTAAATGATTGACTGAAATTTGGAGCTGTAAGAACTGGTGCACTCTTTAGTATGGCTTTTACCTTATCAAAAGCCTCCTGACATTTTTCAGTCCAATGAATCTTCGTTTTCTTGCTTAATAAATTTGTCAGAGGGTCAGCATTTATATAAAAATTGGAACAAAATTTCCGATAGTATCCAGCCATACCTAAAAACCGCATCAGTTGCTTTTTACTGATAGGCACACGGAATGCAGAGATAACCTTGACCTTAGCATCTATAGGTTTAACTTGTCTATGCCCCACGATATGTCCTAGAAATGTTACACAAGCACGGCAAAACTCACTTTTGGTCAAATTAATTCTCAAACTTGCATCAGTGAGTCTGTCAACAAATTTCTGAATTGTCGCTAAATGATCTTTCCAGGTGATGTTGTAGATGATGTCATCATCGATGTAAGCATCGCAATTATCTAGACAATATGTAATCATTTTCATTAAACGTTGAAAAGTACTTGGCGAACCTTTCATCCCAAACGGCATCAATTTATACTGATAAAGTCCATCAGTGGTCACCAATGCCACAATTTTCATTGCCCTTTCCGTCAGTAGAATTTGCCAAAATCCTTTCAGAAGGTCAAATTTGGTGACATGCTTTGCATTTCCAATTTTATCCATGCAGTCATCGATTCTTGGTAATGGAAATGAATCTGTTTTAGACATACTGTTCACCAATCTATAATCGGTGCACATGCGGAAAGAACTGATTTCGAAACAAGTATAAATAATGAACTCAAGTCACTTTCACTCGGCTCTATGAAATCATTCTCCAACAAATTCTGAATTTCGTATTTTAAACATTCCTGTTTGAGAGGGTTCATCCTGTACGGGTGTTGTTTCACAAGTGTGGAAGTTACAATTTCAACGTCATGGTAGATTTTCTTTGTTCTTGTAGGAAGATCTAGAAATAAGTGCCCATATTCAAGTAATAACTGTTTAAGTTCATTCCTTTCTTGCTGGTGCAAATGTGAAAGTTTCTGGACCAGATTATTTATAATTTCTGAATTCCGAAAATTTGTTACTCCAAAGGTAATAGAGTTCGATTGCAATCCTTCACATAAATTCTCATTGAGTGGGACAGGTACAATTAAATTAATTGCATGATTAACCTGGCTGTCTCTCTCAACATACTGGTACTCCTTTAATTTATTTACATCCCAAGAGTGTTATTGATATCATTTAACTCATTCATTTTCTTCTTAACTTTGTAAGGACAGTAATACCTAATCTGAAGAAAATTTTGAAGAATGAGCAAGAGAGACAGAACTCATTCAGTAGACTCAAAAGTTCTCTCCATTGTAGTTCTGTCGAACCATAATTTCACTTTTGACTTCAATTGCCGGATGCAAGATTCAAGCATAATTAGCTAGAGAATTCCAGACATAATATTTGACCCTTGATCAGATTGGACAGATTTGGGAAGGCCAAACTGAGTAAAAAAAAAAAAAGACCTTATCAACGCTTTTATTATTGTTTTAGTTTTAATATTCCTCAAAGGAATTGCCTCTGGGAATCTTGTTGACGCACACATTATGGTCAACAAGTATTGGTTACTTGAATATGTCTTAGGTAAGGGACCGACACAATCTACCATAATTCTGCTAAATGGTTCGTCAAATGCAGGAATAGGTTGCAGATGAGCCTTAGGTATCTTCTGATTGGGTTTTCCTACCATTTGACAAGTATGACAATATCTGCAGTATTTACAAATATCACTTTTAATTTTTGTCCAATAAAAGTGATTCAAGATCTTGTGATAAGTCTTATTAATCCCTAAAAGACTATGCAAAGGAGTTGCATGAGCCAGACTAAGCATTTCCTGTCTGTACGATTTTGGAACTAAAATCTGATAGTTCACTGACCATTCGTCACCAGCAGGTACCTCGGGAAGTCTCCATTTTCTCATGAGAATCCTATTTGTAAAGAAATAACAAACAGGTACTTCTGTGGCTTCAGTTTCACTAATGGCCCTTTGAAACAAACAAGAGATCTCAGGATCTTTTTCCTGTTCGATGAAAAATGATTGTTGTTTGTCACCCTGATTAGAATAAAGAGAATGAGTAGTTAAAAGAGAATAACTGTGATCAATACCTTTTGATTGACCCAAGCAAGGAGTGAAAGTGACCTCATCAAAGGCCTGGCCACTACATGTGTCAGCTTAGGAATACTTTCCTGATGAACATCATTCTCAAGAGCTTTCTTCGCCATAGCTCTCGCGACTGCACAAGCTGGGTATAAATCAGGGAATTCTTTTTCAATAGGATCGACTTTCTGATCCAAACAGGGCATGTCGGTTACAAGTGGATTAACCACAACCTTATCTCCAGCTAGGTCACTCCCTAGGAATAAATGAACCCCCTCAATGGATAAAGAAGACACTTTTACGACTGTCACGGGTCCTGAGACCATATCTGATGACCAATTTACACAATGGAGAGCAACATTAACAAAACCGCACTCTACTCCCTGAATAGGAACACTCTCATTAGAAGAAGACTTCTCAGAAAAGGGCAAAAGTACCTGATAATAAAAGACTCTGAGAAGCTCCCGTTTCCCTTAAAATTTTAATAGAGTTAGAACTGGCCGAATCAACCATGAGTGATATAGAACCCATGAACATGAATGGTTCATAATTCTCAATAATAAAATCAGACTGGGATTTATTATACCCAACAAATGTATTGTTTTCAATGCACGACCGTGACCTAGACCTCTTAGCAATAAGAGCATTTGGAATAGGTCTGTCTTGATTCTGATGCTTGTTTTTCAATTTGTAGCAATCAGAAATAACGTGTCCTTTCTTCTTTCAATAGATACACGTAGGAAGAGATAAGGATTTCTGATCAATCTTATCAGAAAATTGATTTCGAATTGAATCCAAAAATATTCCAAGAATTAAAGACACAAGTCCTAGTAAGAAAAAAGCCCTGAATAAAACTCAGTTCAAGTCCCGAAGAGATCCAAAATTGAAGGCGATAACATGTCTGTTATGGTCTGATAAGTACTGATTTGTCAACAGTCTCTTGTTGAATCACAGAAATATTATTCCAGTTTTGAATTCAGTATAAATTCCAATGAATGTCTTTATCGAAGAATTTTGTCAGAGCACTTTTGTATTTCCAGAGAAAATAATCACCTGAATTCAATAATTTGAAGAAATTAAATTCAGCCCAAACTGATTACAACATAATACAACTTAAGGTGCTAGATGCTAAAGCTCGACTGGTAAAATTTTCACAGCCACAAGGTAATACAATTCTCTGTTTGACTTCAGGTCAAAAATTAGCATTTTCTAAAAACAACCATATCCTAAAGAAAAATAATTTTCTAGCATGATCTAACGAGCCTTGTTTACTTACAACACAATAACATATAAAACTGACTTGGGATTTTCCGAAACCTTGACCCTATTTGTTCCTTCTTTGTTTAACTGAATAATAATTTGGTTAATAAGCTCATACACATAGAGAATAATGAAGCTATTATTAGTTGTTTACATAGATAAAATTTAAAAACAAAATTAAAAAAGTCGATCAGGTCAAGCAGAAATGAAATCAATTTTGGAAAGGTCAAGTCCAGCAAACAATGTTACATTACAATAACATATAATGAAATTTAAAAAAAATAAAACTAACAGACAAACAATTAAATTAAATATACATAACGATTATCATGATTTTTATTTGATACTGACTTGTCGTTGCTCGCCGATATTTTCGAGAACATTTGAAAAATTAGCTATAGCAATTATGGATTAGATCCGGGTTGGTATTATTCAGAACCAGGATTAAGTTGGGATGCATTGTTAAAGTTCAGCAAGTAAAACTAAAACTGTTGACTGATTTTGGTATGTTTAACGTTATCGAACGTGGAATACGTGGCGGAATAAGCGTAACAACGAAAAGTATGCTAGCGCGAACAATAAATACATAGTAACTACAACAAAGATCTTCCGTTGAAATATATAATTTATCTTGGCACGAAGAACTTATACGATTACGCGATGTCGGAACCAAAGCCAGTTGCCGGATTTCAATGGATAAGTCCGGATCAATTTCTCAGAGAAACAGATCGAAACGTAACGGATGATATCAGTTATTTCGTTGAAGTTGCTATTGATTATCCTGTTGATCTGCATGATCTCCACAATGATTATCCGTTTTGTGCTCAATCAATGTTGGTTGATTGTAACATGTTATCGGAGCAACAAAGAGCAGTAACCGGAAAAAGAAATAATTCTAAAGTTCGAAAATTAGTTCCGAACCTACTTGACAAACGACGATACATGATTCATTGCAAAAATCTGAAACAGGCTGTTGATCACGGACTTGTTCTGAGAAAAGTGCATCGTGTGTTAAAGTTTAATCAATCGCAGTGGATGAAAGATTATACTGAGTCAAACAGAGATCGACGAGCTGTTCCAACAACAGATTTTGAAAATAATTTCTTCAAGTTGATTAACAACAGCGTATTCGGAAAGACCATGGAGAATATTCGAAAACGTGTCACTGTTGAAATTCTTAATAACATAGATCGCTGAAACAACTTGTTGCATCATATTATCAAGCATGAAAATCTTTAACGAAAATCTTGTGGCCATACAAAGACAGAAAACAAATTTGAAGTTGAAAAAGCCGATCTACGTTGGCGCTGCTGTA